>CAJNDV010029668.1:44274-55134 GCA_905221635.1 Symbiodinium sp. CCMP2456 | reverse complement strand
CCCCCAAAAAAAAAAAAAACAAAAACAATATTCTGATTCCCAAGATCGCCGATATACAACCTGATGTACAAACGAGACCCCGATAAAGCCCAACAAACTCTGATGAAACCCTACGAAACTCCATGAGCTCGCCTGCTTTCGGGTTTTAGGGTTTGGTGATCACCTAGTCAGGAGAGGCGGCTGACGGCAGAGGCTACGCGATCCAAAGGCCCAATCAGGATTCTATGAGAGTCATTATACGGGCACAATAGTTGGGGTTTTGGGGGATACTATACTATAACTACAGCTATTATAAGAAGCCCGAAGGAACAAGTAGAAGAGGGTTACTACAAGAGGGGGTCTGTCAAGGTGCTTTTAAAGGGTCCTATGAGGGTCGCGATAAGGGTTACTATGGGAATTCCTATAAGTTTTAGGGTTAAAAAGTTACAGAGGTGAAGGGAGTGCTAGATAAAGGAGTCCAGCAAGGCTAACTTACTCAGGTTTCAGGCAGCGGAAGTGCTGCATCGGAGCGCGAGTGGGGATATGCCTGCCAAGAATGATCACAAACAGTGGGATCCTGATTGTAGCAATAATATAACATCATCAACGCTATGAAACCCCAAGCGGTAATATCCTGCTTGTAGATTGTAGAGATCCTTGACCCCTCCAAGTCCCGAGCCCTTGTGGAACCTGAACCAGTACAGAACCCTTGTAGTAGCCTTCATGGAGACCCTTCTAGTTACGTTAGTATAAGCCATAAGCCCTAAACCCTAAACGACCCTTGTGGATAGTTAGCCGGCATCTATATGTAAAGAAGTTAAGGAAGCCCGAAGGGTTTCGAGCCCGACAGTTTTGGAAGTCTCTATGATACTCGTGGTTGTCCAAATTAGGATTAAGAGTCGTATTATTCAGGGTTCCCCAAAGGGACCGTGATTTTCACAGTTACCCGTATCGACGTTCTTTTGTGCCTCGTGCTGCTTTTAGGAAGGTCTCATCAAGGGGAATGTAGGCCATCCACGGAACCTTAAGACAGAATATAAGGGTAATTTCATGTTGACCACCGCCATCATCATCAGAGTTGTCGTGAGAGGGAATATTGTCCTCGGGGGTATTGCCAGGGCTGCTGCCGGCACTTCGCTGTGAGCACTTCTTGGTGGCGGCAGGCACGCACCTTCAGACACAGTCAGAGTGCATTATTTGATGTTTGGTGGGGGAGAGTCCGAGACCGGGCGCAGTAGGCAATGGTGGAATAGGGAAGGCCCAAACCTTAAAGCCTAAGTCGGCAAATATTCGGCATGGAGGCACGAGTCGCGTGCTTCAGTGGAAGGAAACCTGGTGTCCTTGTTTTCTAAAACCCGAAACCCGAATGCCCTAAACGGCCCTAAATCCCATTTGTCTTTTTCGTCAGGGTTCAATCGGGATTTATAGGGAGTTGTTGAGGTTCTTTACAAGGACTTTGTAATTTTGTAGTGTTTGCGCAGGCATCTGATCCCCGGCTCCAATCAGAGTTCGACTTCCGGAATGCTTGCCGCCAAGGGCGAGAGGCTCAAACCTGAGATGCCCAAGCTAAAACCCGAAAGCCTCGCAGAATCAACCCTGATCTCCTAGCCCTAAGCCCCAAACCCCTAAACCTCAAACAGCAAAGTACTAAACCAGAAACCCGAAAGCCACCCAAAGCAAGAGTTGCTCAACCACAAGCCCAAGTTAAACATGGAGAACAGAGTGAAGCCCAAAAGACAAGTTACACCAGTGAACGCAGAACAAGCGAGTGCGATGATGTGCTTGTTTGCTTGAGATGTTTTGATGTGCTGGTTTGCTTGAGATGTTTAACTGAATTTTATGCCGTGTGATGTGTTTCGTCCGAATCAGTTCATGTATTCACTTCGTTTCGTTAGAGTTAAACTACCTCACGTGTCGGAATCTTTGGCGTGCTTTTTGTGCAAGTAAGCATTTCGCCACAGCGGGAGCGCGATTTCTGTGATTCGGCGTGTCCCTTTTTGGTGTCTTGTTTTGAGTGTGGTTGAAACGCCAAAACCCCGCACACAGCGACGTTTGCATGATGTCAGTCTGCAAAAACGTGGTTTTGCAGTTTACCCCAGAGTTTTTCTTGTTTTAATTTTTCCCGACCAAAAATTTCTGAACCGCGGATGTGAAAGGAAAGAAAGTCCTTTTGCCGAGTCATGGATTTGCATGTCAGTAGTATTGGTTGGAAGATATATTCGAATCATTGTGAACGCATTGGGGACTTAATATGGACTAACAAGGACTTGTCAGTATCTTTGCTAATCTTGCATCGGATCAACTTCGAGATTTGCCTATCGGCGCTAAGTGCATCGGATCGACTTCGTGATTTGCCTATCGAGCTAAGTGCATCGGATCAACTTTGTCAGATTTGCAAAATTCATCCGAGTTGATTAGAAGATATATTCGAATTAATTCGAAATCAGAAGAACGGGTTTAACGGTTCTTGTTGGCCGTTTGGAAGGCACAAGGAGAAGGGGGGGGGTGCCTGCATGAGGGACGTGACCTAGCTGTGGAGCAAGAAGATCCGTTTAACGCTCTTCGAGGCCTTCCCGAATTCCCCGGAAGCTTGGCCGCTGTGGCCGCGCCCGGGCGCCCCGGTGCTTTTTCGGGCGGGGTTTCATTGGGTGTTAAAAGGCTTATAAGTATTTATAAAGATGTGCTCTATGTGCGGATTTGGCGATTTTAGGGGGTTTACAAGGGTGTATTGGGTGTTCAGTTCCCAGGAGAATTGCTAGTCACTACCGTAATTGGGGTTGCAGTCATTGCAATTATATTTATACGTGAGTAGAACGACAGCAACTAGTATATTACCCCTGCTTACCCAGCCCGTGATCCTTCAAGTGGGGTCGTTTTTTGTCGGGCTTTATGAGGTGTTACAAGGTAGGCAGATCATGCACTTTGGGGTGCCAGGGCTTTGGGGTTTGAAAGTTTGCGGTTTTCAGTTGCCTGGCAAAACCAAGGAACATTCCCCAAATTACGCTTTGGATTTTAGGCTTAAGGAATTTTCCTTCATTGAAAGGTATTGTGCTCCTAAGGTCATGTAGTGAGACGTAATGCAGTGATTTGCTTTCGTTGATACCGCTGGGCAAGGGTATCGCTTCCGTCCAATTCTTCTCGACTACAGTACCACTACCACTACCACTACCACCACTACTAGTACTACTACTACTCCTCCTCCTGCTGCTGCTGCTGCTGCTCCTACTACTACTACTACTACTACTACTACTACTAACAACTACAACTACAACTACAACAACAACGCCTACTACTACTACTACTACTACTACTACTACTAGTACTACTACTACTACTACTACTACTACTACTACTACTACAAGTACTGCTACTACTACTACTACTACTACTACTACTACTACTCTGTGGATGGAAGCAATCTTGCACCGGTTTGAATAGACCAACAACGAGAGTACCCCGCGCCCCCTGTTTAATATTGATGTTCAGTCCTGGGTAAGGTGGCGGGTTCCACTGACAAAATGTTGCACCAGCCACATGGCATACTATCCTCAATGTTAAACAGGGGGTGTCGGGTCCTGGTGATGGGCGGTGTCATGAGTCAGCATCTGGGAGGTGCACGATGTCCTCCATCCACCATCGTAGTAGTAGTGTAGGTGTAGGTGTAGTAGTAGTAGTAGTAGTAGTGGTGGTGGTGGTGGTGGTGGTGGTGGTAGTAGTAGTAGTAGTAGCAGTAGTAGTAGTACTAGTAGCAGTAGCAGTAGCAGTTCCAGTTCCAGCATGTGCAGATGTTGCGAGGTCTGAAGTGGAGGCTATCGACGCCGCCGGGGTGCCGGAAGAGGCCAAAAGGCGCTCGGGTGGGGATTCATTTTGGAGACACGGGCTGCAAAGAGTTTTCTATAGAAAGCCTGAGGGGTTGCGCTCCTATGAAGGCATTGTAAAACCTTACAGAATTCGATGCGATGAGACCCTTGTAGACTGCCGTAGAACCAGGTAAAATCCCCCACACTCTATAAACTACGCAAGGGCGGAAGACGAGGAGGATGCTTTCGTCCCCGAGCACGACGATCGCGAGAAGGCGGAAGATCATTGCGGGTGTTTGGGGTTTTATGGGGGGCATTTTGAGTGCCTTTAGAAGGTTGCTTTCTGAAATGAGAGGAGGAAGCAAGACGCTTATTCATCACCCTTATCGAACCCTTGTACAATCTTTGTTAAACCTGATAGCAGTCCCAGAACATCTCAAAGCCCCAGCCCTAAAATTAATCATAAGCCTCGAAGTAAACCCTGCTGCTGTGGGCGTGGGAATGTAGAGTTTATGGTTGTAGGGCTTAGGGCTTAGGGTTTAGGGGTCTGAATACAGGATCTGCTCTCTGGGACTCATGAGGTGGTCTCGGGAGTATCGGGGTGTCCCGTCAGTGGTTCTTGCGTAGGTGAAGGTCTTTGCAGGGTTTCATATTATGGGGTTTTCAGCAATTGGGAGGATCTTCATATTGTTATGAAACTACCATATAAGAGAACCAACACGCTTGGATTCTGGTGATTTTGCTCTAGTCTGGTTGGAGCAGGATAGGGACACCTGCAGATGACAAGCGGAAACACGACAGAGCAAGATACTGCAAACCCTCCGCTCCCTCCTACAGCCTCGCATTTCGCCAGGCTGCTCCCGCCACACCAGTGAAACGGAAACGTGGTCGGCAAGGTCGGAAACTACTGTAGTTCTGAAGCCGGCTTGTGAAGACGCTTCCGTCGCGCTTATGTCCGCAATGCTGTGAGCAAGGGGCTGTATGTTTTTCGAGGCTGTGTTGAGCATGCTTTGAGTTCGCAGGCTACAGTGGTGGTGGCGGCGGAATGCGCGGGTGGAGCAGCGAGGACCAAGTTGAATGGTGGAACAGGCTAAGAGTTACAAAAGCCATCGGCTTGCTACTTGTCCGAGGGGCTTGCGTGCACACATGCCGAGTAGTGGTGCATACCTACATACGGACTACTAACATCTCTTGTAACTGTCTTTATTATTTTATTATATATCATATATCTGCACTTTATAGGTATAGAAGTATATATGTATATGCACAGGGAGCTACATGTGTACTCTAAACTAGAACTCCGACCGCAAGACTCGGTGCGCTAGATCCATTGTATACAGGATGCATAAGAAGCGAAACAAGAACCAGGTGGTTCCCAATCAGAAAGCTTCAGCCTTAAACTCTGAAGCCGAAAATTCCTGACGCCGGACATGAACCCTCGCCCTGAGCATGTAAATCTGTTGCAAACACCGCGAAAGACTCTGTAAGACGAGATGAGCCTCGATCCAAGGTAACAAGCCTCATCTTTCGTTTCTAAACCCCGAGCCCGTATAACACCCCAAAAAGGCTTCAGATCCTTAGGCCTTCTTTTGGAGACCCACCCCCCTGTGTTCCCCGCTAGTCACAAGAAGTAAAAGCAGACCCACATAAGCCTTCATAGCAACCATTATCGTAGCGCTTATGGTAACCCGTATACAGTCGCCCGCTATAGCAAGCATATGGGACTTTCCGAAAATTTGGGTACCTTATTTTGGGGTCCTTGCAATAAGGATCCTATTATTTAGGGTACTATATTAGGGTCCCCTATTTTCGGAACCCCCCATATTCATACAACTCTCCGAGGAGGAGAGCGACCCGGAGCCTGCTCGAGCTTCCAAAGCAGATGCGCGAAGGCGGGATGTGTTGTTGAAAGGGGTTGCTTAAGGGGCCTTAAAGGATTTTAAACGGCTGTTCTTACAGGGTTGCTTAAGGCTTCTTGTAGGTTTTTGGTGTGTTTTCAGTGCTTCATGATGTTTTAGGGGTCTTATAGGTTCTTAAAAATGTTTCATTGGCTTTGCATGCGCTGCAACAAGGGTTTCCTATGCTCTGTTGATAGGGTGTTGTAGGCCCTCTCGCAAGAGTTTTTATTGGATTGGATCAGGGGTTCTACGGTTTTGAGCTGTTATGGTTTACGGTTTTAGGGTTTTGGGTGATTGCAGTTTTATTTTTTTGGCGAAGGGTGTGTTCTGTTTCTTGCTTGAGAGGGACTGTAAGAGCCTTGTGCGTTGGATCCCTGTAGCGTTCAACAAATTAAGCAATTCTGAGCGCCTACAGCGATGACGACAGGGACACCAGGAAGTTGTCACAGTGGTCGTTGTAATCGTCATAATCATCATCATCATCATCCTCATCATCATCCTCATCATCACCGTCACCATCACCATCACCATCACCATCACCATCACCATCACCATCACCATCACCATCACCATCATCATCATCATCATCATCATCATCATCATCATCAATCTTGATCATCAGCATCGCCCGGCATCAAAAGTAGGAGGGGCTACTCGCTTCGATAGGACATCAAATTGCGGGACGCGGGACAGTGAAGTTCAAGCGCTAAACCCTCAACACCTAGTCAATGGCTACTGAGCCATAAAACTCACAGGTGCCTAAAATGAAACGAACTCCCACAAGACCCACAGCCTGGGTGCCAGGCAGCCAGCAGCACGCACCCACCAACCCACACACCCACACAAAGAAACTCGAGTTCAAAAGCAAAACTCGTTAAACAAAGCGCGGCAACTCCGAAAAGAACAAACCGAAGCCGCTAAGATGACCAACACAAACACCCTGAAGTTAGCACGGTGACCCGGGCCTAGCCGTCCAAAGACTCAACTGCTGAAACTTCGCCGTTTGAACATATCGCTGCAAGTTTGTTTCTATGTGCTTTTGGTGGCTCGTTTTCTGTGGTTTTCGACTTTCGATCGTATGGTTTATCTTGAAACCCCGAAATCCTGGGCTTGCAAAGCCCGGCAAATGCTTGAAACACCCCACCAACGACTGAGATCTCAGGGACTCTTAATAGTATAAAACACCCGGGGCTATTCAAGAGAATCATTCTGTGGGTCTAGGGGCTCACAATTTATTAATACTGTTCCCCAGGGTTCCCCAGTGCGTCCAGCAGGCTCCTGCAGGCAACCCCTAAATCCTAAATCCGAAACCAGCCAGAATGAAGTCTTAACTCATGGTTCTAGACGGACCCGAAACAAAGCCAACACCCCAGATGGTAGTTTCAAACAAGCAAGGGACCCTGGTATAGACACTCGAGAAGACAATCTTTGTTGTAAAGACCCCGAACGAGGGATCTCCAGTTCGTTCGCAGAAATGCCTGAATTGAGCCCAGCCAAAAAATTAGTGATGCTGTTTTGAGGATTCCTTTATGCCGGCCATTACCAAGTTATGCCCCCAAAACCCCTAAAGCCTGCCTACATCGCTATCGCTCAGGGCTCCGAAGGGGAAGCAGGCGACGCAGCGCGTCACTCGAGGCGCGGGCCCAGGGGGCACTCCAGGGGTGTGGGGTGCTTGAGCTCAGTCTTGGTTTTGGGGTTTAGGATGGAGGGTTTCTATTGAGTTCTTCGGACAGTTTAAGCCTAAGCAACATATCATAAGGTGTTGCTACGAGTTTATGTTAATGTTGTGGAGGATTTCACTCCTGACATCCGTTGCGGAAGACAGAATGTTACTACAAGGGTTACTATGAAGGTCACTCTAGGGTTGGGTTTACGCTTTTGGAGGCTTGGTGGTTTCAGGGTTTAGGCTTTGAGGGTTCAGGGTTTCATGTGGCTGTGGCCGTCACCAGCTTTGCTCCTTGCAGAAGCCCTTTATCTTGTTGGTTGCTTGTGTTCGATCCCTTTGATCTCTGGTGGAGACAACTTCCAGGAAGCCCAAGTTACGTACGAAAAAAGTGCAGTTGAACTTCAAATGTAGCAAGAAATCCTAACTGGGTTACTAAACGCTGCATTCCCGAATTGAGGGTAACTCGGGCTCTCTGGAAAGTCGTCCACAGGCCGCGGCTTCTTGTCGGAGGCCGAGCAGGCCCGACGGGAAGCTCCTTTCGGATGGATGGTGTAGCTGGGTGGTGGCTTGCATGGGTTGAAGCTACATGAATCAAGCGGCTCAAGACACAACACTGTGCACAAGCATCTGGTAGAGAGGCAACTATTCCTGATGTTTTGTTGTACTACAAGCATGCAAACTCCCAAGATGTGTGGGATGTTACAACCCTATAATGGAGGCTCCGACTTTGGATTCTTGATGTTGATTCATATGACAGGGACTGTACGGCAGTTCAACATGTGCTCAACGCTTCGTTGGCAGGAGGCAACTGAAATTCGGAGTCTCTTGGGTTCTCCTACACTTCATGTGGCGGGTTCTTTAGATGACCACGGTTGCTTTTCAAGGGAGCTGTGAGAATCATCGTGTCTTGTCTCTTCGCTGATCTTCGGATGGGCTCTCCCCTCACTTTCAGCCCCAATCAAAGCAATCAGCATCTCTGTAGTGCTCGAAAATAGGGCCCCTTTTTAGGTCCCAAAAGTAGTGCGGCACCCGTTTACATAAAGGAACCCAGTTGCCCATCTTGTTTTGCGGAGTCCAGAGATCCCCCAGGAAACCCCGAACTCTAAAGCTCTGAGGCTTGAAGCCGAAACCCTTGTAAGACCCCTGCAACTGCAAACCACTCTTTGTAAAAACAGTATATAAAGCCGTGAAAGACTGCATGTTTAAACCCAGAAGCCGTCACAAAACCCTAGGGAACCGCTCTTTTGGCTCTCTAGGAGTATACCTTACATCATAACAGGGATCCTGCTAATAGTTTAAGGGTATGCTGTATGTTCCTTAATTGAGGGATGTTGGAAGATGGGGCTTCCGAAGCATCTCGGTGAGGCGGCCTCCGCAGCGAAGAATGAGGCGGATGAGGACTGGGAGATCGGGCTTTGGGGTGCTTTTTCCAGGGTTTCTACAAGTTTTGGCGCTTTAGTAGTTCTTTTGGTGCTTCAATAGTGTTTTTGACGGGTTTTGGTGCTCCAACAGATGGTTTTTAAAGGGTCTTGGGGCATTATGGGTGTATGTGAGGATTGCCAGAGACTCCAAAATCCCTTCAGCAGGGAGAATCCTTGTTCTGGCTTCAGGGATATTGCGCACTGAACGGGTTCGGCAGTCCCTGGGTTGGTGTAGGGGTTCCTAGTTGGCGTTAGGGTTTGGGGCGGGGTTGCCCTTTATGAAACCAGTTCAACATGTATTTTCAGTTTTCGGCGCTTTAGCTACAAGTAGCAAGCACTAAAAGTTCACGAGCTCGGGTTGAACCCTAACGCTCCAAACCCCAGAACCCAAAACCCCAACACTCCAAAACTCAAAGCGCCAGAATTCCCTTGTCTCTAAGTGCCAAACCCCATAAAGGATACAAACGCCGCAAAGCTGTGAAGACTAAACTCTCAACCCCCACGGAACCCGCATGGAACCCATATAGAACTCCATAGATCATTATCAAAAGCATATAAACATCATAAGACCAGAACAAAATCATCCTGGACAAAGGCCTTCTAAAGCCTTACACCTCAGTGCAACGCAGTGTGCAGCTTGATGCAGGACCTTCCAGTCCGATGCAGGCGTCATTCGTGTTTTGAGTTTTGAAGGGGCTTCGTAAGGGGTTTACGGTTCATATAGCGGTGCGACAAGAGCTTCAACATTACCAGAAGGGAGCTTCGGTAATAAGCTTGGTAGTTGGTGTTATAAGCAGTTTACCGGGGATTATACTGCTGATCTGCGCTTTACCACTTACTTACTAAGACTCCTGGTTGTTCACATAGGGTTTGGGGATTAGCAGTTCAGTGTCTAGGGTTGTGCGGTTTAGGGCCCACGGTCTATGGCATGCCATTGAGATTCCACCCGTGTCTGCCCATCATCACAATAGATGCCAGCGATGACACCCCTCTCCTCATGCTTCAAGTCCTGTACCCAGCGCCCCGTCCCGACCTCCCTGAAGTCCTCCAAGTCCCTAAGTCGCCCAAGCTCAACACCCCGTGCTAACAGCGTACTGCCTGTACAACCTTTCTACTGCCTTTTTTGGAATCTCTATACACCCTACATTGGTTGCGCGAGGCTGCGGGGCGACTACGAGCATTACGCGATCGATCCCGAGGCTCCCTTCATCTAACATACGGGTTTGAAGAATTCGTGAAAAGGGGTCGCCCTTAAGTCCCAATGTGATTACTTATACAAATTACATACGCCCGCAACACCCAGTTGAACTTGCTAACTCCCTGCATTGGTCTTAGTAGTAAAGTTGGTTAGACATCTCTAAAGTTTTCCGGGTTACTATAGTCCCTGTATAACCGCAAAGGTTAACCTTTGTGGTTCCCTTACATTGCTGGACAAGTAACTGCCTTTACCCCAAACAACCTACCTTTTTGCGGGTATGTATAAGGAAGTCATAGTAAGATAACCTTAAAGCCCTAAGCCCCAAGATTCAGAGGGCACCGCAGTTCCTGTTGGTAAGCGTGTCAGTGATAGAACGGGGGGAGGATGGGATCGCAGCGTCAAAGGGGTAGTTCTCTAGATAAGGGTGTCGTACCGTTTTGGGTACCTAGAAAGGGACTCTAGTAGAAAACTACCCATAGGTTTGGGCCTGTCGTTTGGGGATTAACGTGCCTTGGGTTTGGGGGTGAGGTTTAGGATGCCTTTCGGATCTTCAACAGATGACTTACATGGTTTGATACTAGGGCCTATGAGGCCGATGATGACACCAATGCTAATGGTCTAATCTCATGGCTTGTCATGCTGACCACAAACAAGGCAGCGGCGTCGTGGCAATGATGGTGTTTGGCAAGTGATGTAGAATGTATTGATGAGGGAAAGGAGAAGCATGAGATGATGATGATGATGATGATGATGATGATTAAGATGATGACGGTTGTGACGAAGATGCTGACAGCAGCAGTGGTCGTGATTGTGGCGCTGATATCTTTGATAATGGCCGTGGTATCCGTTGGGTCTTGCCATATGCTTGATGTCATGGCTGTTTGGCCCGAGAAGGATT
>CAJNDV010029668.1:19246-44174 GCA_905221635.1 Symbiodinium sp. CCMP2456 | reverse complement strand
CATCCAAGACTGCGCCGAAGCTGTGGCAAGAAAAGGTCCTCCGTGATGTTTGAAGCAGCCGTTGGCACCCTTTTGATGTTAGAGTCTTCTTTTTCAACACTGCGCAATAGGAGTATGGCTGCCGTTGTTGCACGAGGGCTACTGGGAACCCAGCAGAGAGCATACACAATCCCAGCCAGGCGATAACACTCGAGATTTCAATTCCCAAACCGCCTCCAGGACACCTGGCGACCACACAGGACAAGTTTTTTGTGGCAGTCACCGAGAAGACTCGTGATAAGATGGGGACGTTAATGATGAGAATAGGGTTTTAGGTGATGCTACCGTAAAACTGTATTAGGAGTTATAAGGGGATGTGATGTCTAGTTCTTCCGACCCATACATTATGACAGCGGATGGTAAGTCTTGCGACAGCCACAGTCAGACTTTTGCTTTCATGGGTTTGGCAGAGAGTCGGCCAGATATGATGAGCGATGAGGAACGGGTCTGTACTCCAGTGTCACAGTCCCTTGACCGTCGTCCCTGATTCTTTGGCTCTGGCATTAGAGCTTGAGTTTTTTTTCCAGGCGTGTTTGTTCGGGCCGGGGTTTCAAGATCACGGCTCCCTGCAAGCAAAACCTTTGGAATCCCACTAAGACCCTCTTATACCCTAAAGCCCCCAAGCCTTAAAGTCCTAAAATCATACATGCTAATCTGCTAATGTCTTAAAAGGCAAGACCTCCCAAAACCCTAAACTCTATGTCAGACTTTACAGCATGCAACACCCAAATCCCTTCTGAACGGCCCTCCTGCATCTCCTCGGCGTGCTCCGCTCGCAGGAAGCCCTACGTTGAGCTGCTGTCAGAAGGGTGGGAGCCGGGACCCTGCAGGGGGGGCTGTAGTTAATCTTCACAACTATACTGATAGTACGAGTAATCGCCATGGGAATGGAATGGGAACAGTAGTGGTAAGAGCAGCAACTGCGCTTGCTCCTGCTCCGGCACCTGCACCTGCACCTGCAGCTGCAGCTTCTCCTGCACCTGCTGCTTTGCCGAGATTCTCTCACGCTTGGAGCTTCGAGCCGGAGCACAATCCGAACCGGTCGGGAAACCTTGGGGCTTGGCAGCGGGGTGCAGGTTCCTTGAAGGATTAGAGGGTCTATACGGGTCTATACGGGGCTTGCCCTTTTGCAGCGGTGTGCTTGGTGTCTTTATGGGTTTTGGGACAAGGTTTGGCAAGGGTGTATACATACATTATATATACATCCATTCCACATATGTATATATATACACACACCTATACATGTATGTATATATATATATATATTGTGCGATCTCTCTTTCTCTCTCTCTCTCTGTACAAAGCATATGTATATACATATACATATACATATATACATAGATACATATCTACATATATACATATACATATATACACATATACATATATACATATATACATATCTACATATCTACATATATACATAGATACATAAATACATATATACATATCTACATATATACATATGTACATACATACATACATACATACATACATACATACATACATACATACATACATATAAACATATATACATATATACATAGATACATATACACACATATATACATATATACATATATACATATCTACATATATTCGTATAAACATATGTACATATACATACATATGTACATATATACATATGTAGACATATGTACATATATACATATATAGACATATATACGTATACACACATATATATATATATATATGTGTGTGTATGAGGAGCCTTTCTGTATAATGTGACGTACCTGTCTGGGCAGGAGGATAAATTAAGGAGTACACAGTTTCGACGGTTTGGGTGGTCCGGGTCTTGGCCCGAACTATCTAAACTATCTTTGGGTGGTCCGGGTCTTGGCCCAAGCTATCTTGACTATCTTAACCCTTCCCGTCCAGGACCAGCGGAACCTCCCCAAAGTATCTAAGCCGGGAGGGTTAAGATAGTTTAGATACTTTGGATAGTTTGGGGAGGTCCCGGGAAAGAATCAAGAGGGAGCTGCGCGAGCTGCAGAAGCGGAAGGAGGTGCGTAATAAGTCTAAGGCCACATGGCAGATATCACTTACTGAACCACATTGTTGGGGCACAAGCTTGGCGCAAAGTTTTGTCCCGCTGCTCGCTTGAAATACGGTGTAGTGTCCGGCATTACAACAAACTAATTCATAAGTCCTGCGTGTCCTCGCTTCCACGGCACAGAGTAGACGCAGAGAGTACTTTCAAGCGCACATACCTTCAATGAGCAGAGGTTCCACTAGCCGATGGTACAACTGGAACACCATTACCGGAGAATGCCGTTGGTGAGGCTTGGAAGATGCATGACATAGAGCAAATTGTAACGATTGAGGCTCTAGTTGCTCCAGTGTGGAAGCCACAGCATGTTGATGCCTAGGCCTAAACCAATTCAACCCTCAACCCTAAACCTTGTATGGGAGTCGATGAGACATTTTCGGCGGTTTCGGTGGAAGTTTTAACGTGCTTGGGCACATATCCCGAGCCTACGCTGATGGGCTAGGCGTGTTATTTGTTTTTGGGGCCGGAGTCCTAAGTTTGCGGTACGGTCTGAAGGCTGAACCGAAAGCCAGGATTTGCGGTTTTAAAGTCAGCTTTCAAGCAGCTGAACCTCCTGAAGCTAAGCCATACATAAACCCGAGATGAAGTCAGGATCAATGCTTTGTTGCCTAGGGTCTCGAGTTAATTTTTTTTTGATATGGGGGCTTCTGGAAACTAAAAAACAGCCCCAATCCTTCCTGGCCTTGCAGTCCAAACTCCCACAAAACCTGGCATTCTGAAACCTGGTTCTAATTCTGCAGCCTTGAAGCCCCAAAGCCCAAAGTCCGTATCACCAGTCCCAAAATCCATCAGCCGATGAAGAGTCTGGGTTGTGAGATTCTACCGCGGTCTTAATCACAGAGAGCCTGCATGGAGTGCCAGGTTCTTCCGCCTAAGTCTTCAACAAGGAGTCTGACCAGGGTTAAGAGCTCTGATGGGCTGTAGCCATTGGATCGAGAGGTCTTTCTATGTTCAAAAGAACAAGTGAGACTCCACCGTCTAGTTTCTTTTGTTTGCTTCCCCAGCCAGCCAGCGTTTTGTGTGTGACGCAGCCTTTGTGCCAGTGAAGGGGCACAGCCACCAAAGCCGTCCGGGCCGAGAAGCCCATTTTTCACGAGCTGCACGAAGCAGTCCAAGCAAAGCAGTAGAGCCAGCAAAGAGTCGGAACTTTCCCTTTGCCTGCGACTACTAGCGACCGCCACTGTCATGTTTAGAGTTTGTGCGTTTAGAGTTTACGGCCTCAGGGTTTGGGTTCCTTTAAGGATTCTTTCCAGCTTTAAGGGGTCCTTTAGGATATCCGGTTCCCTCAAGGGATTTACTGGCGGATCATGAAGGGTTCATTTTATTTACGGTTTCTGCGATTTGATGCTCGAAGGTTTTAGCATTTAGGGTTTCGGGTTACAGTTACGGGGATGTTTCCTGCGTTCCTTCTCCGGGCTCCTGGAGGATTTGTAAAAGTTTTCCCAGAGACTCGAATTCACGATGTGGATCAACATCGGGAAGTATAAAGACGATGGTTTTGAATTTCAGGGTCTATGTAGTTGTTCAAACTTTACGCCGCTCTCGAACAGTAGGATCTTCACGGCTTTTTGGGTTGCGGCCCTTTGGGACTCAGGCGCATAATTTAGGCTCGATACATACCCAGGTCAAGGCTTTCCCGAACCAAGCCTCGTACGCCCCTAAATAATTCCACCCAAACCGTGCCACGAACCTGAAAGTCTTCTAAGCCATAACCGCCGGCTGACACATTTAGAATCCCGAAAGTTGTCTGCTACGCAGGTTTGCGGGCAAGGAAACCTCTGCGTGCTAACCACAATCAGCTGCAGCTTCTGCAAAGCGAACTCGAAAAGTTTGTGAACCTACTCGGATGTGTGTGCCTTTGGGCTGTCCCCTTCATTCATTTCAAGTCAAGCAAAACCACAATAGTCTAGCAGGCATTGAGTAGCATAGTTTTTTTGTACTTTTGCAAGGCTTTCATCGAATGTGGCACATGCAGATTGGATATATGTTGTCTTATTATAAACAGAAGAGAGAGTCACATTCTACATAAAGGTTCCTGCCTTATATATATATATATGTATACATGTATATGTATCTGTGCTGGTTTACAGGGGGCCGGGGTCCAGGGTTTCGGGGTGTCTATTGCTGTTGTGTTTCCAGAGTTTGGTGGGGGATGGGGGATGGGGCCTAGGGCGCCGGGATTCGTCTCGAACTTGGGCCACAGAGCCCAACACCCTTACATCAGGAACATCCCGTAACGTATGGGGTTTGGGGTTTAGGATCCGTACTTTAATAGGATCCGAGCAAAGCTTTTTTGCGTAATTGGTGGGTGTTGGGCTCTGTGGGTTTGAAGCCCAAGAGAAGTAGCCAAAGGGTCCCTTACCAGGCATCCCTACACATCCCTTAGCTTAACTCCATATAACCTACCTGTTTAAGGATTTATACAAGGAAATCATAAGAAGGAGCCCGGAAAGAGTAGGTTTCTTGGGGCTCAGGTACCTGCTGTTAAGTTCAGGAATCGTGATCGATTCAGTGGTTGTAGGATTTACTGATACCTTCAAACCTCCAGACCCAAGCTCCAGAGCCCTAAAGCCTCAGCACGAAAGGCTCAGCACCCCGGAAATCCTGAATCCCCAACACCTTTAGGCCCCACAAGTCCAATCTATCTTGACTTGGAACCCCAAGCCCTCTCAGAAGGGACTGCCATAGAGCAAGAAGAGCCCACCATGGAAGTGCAAACACAGAAACAGCACATGTGCGAGCTTGTGCGCATATGTAGGCGTCTATGTGTAAACGTAGCAATGCACATGCCTGTGCATTTATGCGTATGTGCATGGCATAGATTGCATAGTGCTACTTTTTTCAGCAATAGCACGCACGTAAATTGCATGTACGCATAGCATATTTCTATATATCACAAAACACACAATACTCAAAAGCCCATGCCCCATGGCAGGCCAACCTCAACCCTAAACACTAATGATAAGCCTGATACGTTTAAAAATACCTCACTTAGAGAGCCCAATACTGTACCGTTCAATGAAGGGAATTTAGGTTAAGTGATAATATTAAAAGCGCCCTATATGTTGAGGTATGTTCCTTAGGGGGTATGGGGCTCTCTGTGCACTTTGGAGCAGCGTCCGAAAAGCGCCAGCTGAGGCCTCCGCCTCCCCGGGGCGATCCGGGAGGAGCCCTGAAGTCTGCGGTTTATTTGTTTATTTAGGGTTTACGAGGCTTGTGTAGGGTTCCTTTAACAGGCTTTATAGGGGTTGCTTGATCAGGGTTGTCCAAAAACTGAGTAGTAGAAAGGTTCAGTATAGAAGCCTGAAAAGTTACTAACATCCTTCCTTGGGGTTCCTTATTATGATTATACTATAATACACTCCCGAAGCCCTAGTCAGTCTTATTTTGAAGGCTTTTTCAGGGTTTCGGACTTGAGGCTGTTTGTTGGTTTTATAGCGGCATAAACGCGCAGGAAAAACAGGGGCTGACAAGGCCTGGGGTCTCGCGGGGGATTTTGGGTTCAGGGCTTTGGGGCTTTATATAGGCTTTGAAGTTCTTGGTGGGGGATGTTCGGTTGGTTGTCGTGATGTGCCCTCAGTTAAGGAACATTAAGGTTATCGGGCTCGCATGGTTGCTTGGTGCAGGTGTCGGCACCTGGCGCGCCGAACCGGCGAGCTTTTTTCAGAGCCGTTCAAGACCTGGGCGCGGCTTTGAAGCCAATACTAATCGCAATACTAATACCATTGTAACACTAATACTCATACGGAATACAAATGCTAACACAGTCATACTAATAGATACTACGGTACCCTTAAGATGGTAGCTTGGATTAGACTGCTTGCGGTTTCAAGGTTGTTTGGAGTTCTGGGCTTCTGAGTTGTTGTTTTCGGGTTACTCCGCGCCATGTTGTTTTTGAGAGTCATGCTTTCGGGCTTAGAGTTGCACTTCCACAAGGGGTGGATAGGGGGCATAGGGGGCCTACACCGGTTCTTTAAGGGGCTTTGGGGAGGGATGTAAAGTTGAGTTGCTACTTGGGTAGTTCTCTAAATTCGGGTTTCGCTGTAGGTCCCGGATACGGCATCCTTACAAAAAACGGACCCTAATCTAGATAATTGCCCATTTGAAGGAGCGAATAGGAGGTTCAACGTTGCTGCGGCTCCTCCGAGGCTCGGTCTGCGTCTTGGGGGTTCTTGAAAAAAAGATCCCGCTAGGTAGTTATGGATTCGGCTTTGGCTTTAGGGTTGAGTTGGGGGTTTAGGGTTTAGTTTAAGGATCTTGCTATTTTCGGCTTTATAAATGAAGTGTTTGGATTTTATTCTAGGCTCCATTACTCCCTCTTGACGGTGTAGCGTTTAGAGTTTACTTGGAAATGTACCCTGTGCTCATAACTCTTGGTACTTTGCTTAAATGCCTGCCTACTGCAAGCACCCTCTAAACTCTAAGCCCTCGGCTCTAAACTCTAAACTCTAAGCCTCTTGCAACTCGCCCTTGAAGCCCAGTTGGCAGGTTGAACACGCAGCAGAGCGATACTTTTCCGAGCGGCCCTCAGAACCCATTGAGCCCAGAAAGCCCAATGCTGCAAGATCAGGAGAGTCTAGAAAGGATTTTAGTTCCGAGGGATCTTGCAGGCAGTGCCGGTATCATTCTGTCATCACTACCGATCTTCGTCGTGCGGCTTCCGTGTTCTTGCAGCTAGTCCTGACTTCGTGGATGCCGGATCTCCCCTGCCTGCTTTCGGGACCCAAGCTGCTGCTCTTTAGAGTCGGTTTCTACTGCGGGCGAGTCCCTAAACCCCAAACCCTAACCCTGACCCTTCGGCTCCGTCCTTGCGTTCACGTCTCCATGGGGCTTCCAAACCAATGTCGCTGAACTGCGCGATGTTCGGACACTTTCGCTTCCCCATCACCCCCCCAGACTAGGCAAAAAACCTACAGGTTTGAGAACACAGTGACCGGCCAAAATTCCTAGAATGTGCGATGTTCGACAGTTTTGGTTTCCAACCCTCCAAATTAGGCCAACATCCACGATCGTCGCAGTGGAGGCTGCTCTTCGTGGAATTACAAGCAACCCTTTATGCCCTACCGAGTGCCTGGTGCGGCAGATCGTCAATGGCTTCTTGGACACTGCTGCTGTAAAGAGTTCGGACAAGTGCAGCAGCATCTGAGTTTTTCTGGGCCAATTCCTCGAATTCTCATGTCGTTCTGTGAGCGAGGTAGCCCCTTGTGTGGAGCCAAGCAGCCCCAAAATCCAAAGAAACCCTCTGAAACACGAAACGCTTGTAGAACGTGTGCAACCCTAGCCCTACCACCTTAAGAACAGGACTTGAAGTTTCTCAGCGTGTTTCTTTGCAGTCAGGTGGCATTGGGAGGCCAATCGCAGGAGTCCTGGTGTACCGGGTTCACAAATGGGATGGTTATAGAGTTTATCGGGCGCCTTATAGAGTGAAATCTCGGGCTTAATGATGGTTTTGCAGGGATTGAGCACGAGTTTCGTAGGTTTTTGGGGGTTTACGAAGAGGATCAAGGGGCTTAGTAAGTAGGTAGGGTTGAAAGCAAAGCACCTAAAGCTATACTTATTACATCCCAAATGAAGGTGAGTTATCGCCAATTGATGATGGTGTCGCTTTCCTGGCTGAGGATGCAGAGGTTTGTCCCCAGCGGCAGTCAGAAAACCTTGGAACTTTCCTCGGGACAAGTGGATCTTGCGCGGTCAAAGCAAGACCTGTCCTAAACCCTGAGCCAGAAAAGCAGCTTACTGCTTAAGTATGCCCACAACTAGCCCTTAAAAGCATCCCCATATAGTATCCCTTATAGCCAGCACCCTTGTGGTAATCAGCGCTACCTCCATACTCCAGGACATGCGGCGCTGGCTTTCGGGCCGCAGCGGCGCTGGCGAGGTCCCAGCCAGGGCTTTCTCTTGCACTTATGAATGAAGGAATCCAGGGTTTAGGGTTGAGGTAATTAAGGAATGTCGGATTGTGGGTTTTTTGTACGGACTGATGTTCATGATTCGTTGAGGGCTTGTAGGCTTCTCACTTGAGGAAGCTTGTTTACATCACTCAGGGCTTGGCATTATGGTTTAACGCCTCTCTGCCTGAGATGGCCAGTCGTTGCGGGTCAGAGTACGAGCTTGAGGGTCTCGAGCGTAGGGTTTGACCCCTGCCAAGCGGCTTCGCCCTCGGGCTCTCGTGCAACATCCGCCATGCAGTCACTGAGCACACTTTTCCTGGGCTAGTCCCAAGACCGAGCCAGTCTATCACCGCAAAATCCTCGTCAACTTATACTCAAAAAATGATGCCCTAAACCTTAAAATCCTGATACTTGCTTGGAAGGAGCCATACGTGCTCGAGTTCCGCCTTGCCGAGGAAGAGAGGCGATTTCTGCGACCAAGAGCCCCAATTTTATCTGTTGTTCGCTGCATGTTCCAGCTTTTCAGCGTAAGGTCTGCAGACCTTACAGCCGTAAAGCCGCAAACCCTAAATGGCCACAGTCCCTTCTGAAGCCCAGAACCTTAAAGTTCTAAGAAGCCTTCAGAAGCTACCAAGGAACCTTACAACCCTCAAAAACCGCATGGACAAGTCCACCAAACATGAATCCAGTTCACTCACGAAAACCCTACAAGCCTCTTGAACACTTGATAAAACCCCAAACCCCGACCAGAGCTTCATGAGACCCCTGGAGTAGAGAGCCGTGTTGACAAATTTTCAGACCCTCGAATGGACCATGAATCCTTTGTGCAAGCATTATAAAACACCCTTAAACAAGGCAGTGCTGCCCCTCGCCGCCACGAAAGGGTTAGAGCGATTTTGGAAAAACGTGGGATTTCTGCGCAGGCGCGTTTCGGGAAAACTTTGCGTAGGACAGCAGTTGGCAATATCTAAAAGGTATATATACCCTTGATAAACATGCTTTGTGGTTCTACACCTAGCAACTGGACCGCACTAATGCCTTCTGCCTGTGTTCTGTGTGCAGCAAGATCTCCTGAACATCTGCGAGAAGTGACCAAGGCTTGCGCTTCAGGGCTCTTTTAGGTGCTGCCTGTCCACTTCTATAGGGTGTCGGGCCTCAGACATGTCTGCAGAGGCGTACAGAACGAAGAAACTCACCCGAAACACAATATACCAACGTGCCCAAGAACCGCCCCGTGAGCCGCAGCAAAACGGCCAATTCGTGTCGAGCATCATTCCAGGTGGTGCTTGCCCAGAGTGTCAGTCGCGGACAGTCTCGTAAATACCAGCCATTTCGCGTGTTCGGGACAAAACGACGCTTGCCAAATACCGTAATATTTTCGAGCCTGAAGACCCCCCTTCAAAAAAAAACAAAAGCTGGTTTTTTTGGAGCCCAGTGACAAAAAACGAAGCAGGAGAGTGTAGGCAGAGACAGCGGAAATGCCGTAATTATCGAGGATTTTGGTCGTGCGCATTCAAACGGGCGGCGCACCCAAACAATGCGAACGTGCGGAAAGCAGAACCAGAAGAAGATTGCAGTGAGAAGGAGCGAAAGTGCTGTAAATACCGAGAAATTTGCATGTCCAGACACAAACGGATGTTCTCAAACCCCCCCACCCCACCCTCCCCCATTGACCCGCCACTGACTTTGGCCAGACGGAAAGTGTAACACCTTCCGCAGCGGCGAAGGGCGGTGCTGCCTTAAACAAACGACCAAGTCCCGTGTATAACTGACACAGTCGCAGCCCCTTCAATCATTCCAAAGACTTCCGGTTTAAAAGAATCCACAAAGCCTAAGAGGGAGATTTATTATAGAACCCTTTAGCGCCCTTTATGAAGGGAACGCCTTCAAGGTACACTTTATACAGAACCCCAGTACAATAGAACCTTTTTGTACCTTTTATGGTATCCAAGAAGAGGAGATGGGACTATCGCTTCGCCCGGGTAGCCAAGCTGAGCTCCGCGACTTGGAGGCTCGGGCGTTGCCACCTTGGGTTTAGGGTTAAGGGGGTTGGGGTTTAGGGTGTAGGGGGCTCTGTAAGGACAGGGCCTAAGTAAGAATTGTATTGTATAGGTTTGCATAAGGGTTCCGTTGGGAGTTTAGGGGGTTCAGGGGCTTACAAGGGTCGCCCAAAAACTTATGATCGGCGTATGCGAGGTTCATACGAAATTTATACACAGTCTACGAGGGCAGGGTTCGTCAAGGGTGTCAAAAGGACTTTACAGAGCTGTCTGAAGAATCCGTAGCATCTTTCGTATAGGACTCCCTACTGGATGCATGGCGCAAGATACCTCAAATCCTTGTTCTACATATATAAAGCTCTACATCACATTGTTTTACAACAAAGTTGCTATTATGAGCTATAGCTATTGTTGTCGTTGGCATGAACCTAGCTGTTACTTGCCATGCTGGTTGCCTCAAGTCAAGTCACGAAGGTTTCAACAACACTATGGTTCTAATTGTTACTTGAACTGTTTGTTGCTGTAGCACAGGTGACCGGAATGGTTGCAACCATAAGCAGGCTGCCGGCCCAAAGACTCCAGTGCTTCCCGTCCCACGTAGCAACTCGCCCGTGAGACCTCAACTAGGCACTGTACATCCACAACCCAGACCCAGTGAAGGCCCAAACCTTCAAGCCTTTAAACTCCGAAATCCTAGCTCAAACTGTCTAAAAGACTCTGAACTTCTAAACTCCTAGGATAACCCCTACCAAACCTCACCGCGCACTGCACGCCCCCAAACACGAAAACTTGTGAACCCTACTCTGACGCCTGAAGCCTTCGAGCCCGAAGCTGGGCTCCTCGCACTTCCGGAGCTGAGAAACCAACCAAAGTCTCCTTAGGATTTAGGGTTTAAGGTTTGATTTTCCAGGGTTTGTGGTCATGGTCCAGCTTTTAAGGTTTTAATAATTTGGGGTCTAGGCGGCTGGGGACAGCAGCAAGGCCCTCTTCCATGTCTTAATGTAGACTCGAATTTGCGAACCCCGCGCCGTATCTCTAATCGACAGCAACGCTCCTGGGGTGCGGGTTTCCTGCGGATCCCATGAAGGCCTGTAAGCCCAGGTTCCTACAAAAGGAGTTACTTGACCCTAAACCCTGAACCACCGCCAAAAATGGAAACAGAGTTCAACGAAGCTCGAAGCCTCAGGTTCACGGACGACTCCTGGACCCTCTGTCTCCCACCAATACAGAGGAACGTAGGGGCTTGAACTACAAATCACCAAGACCCTAAGCGAGTTCTTCAAGCTTTCTAGCATTGCTGTTGCGGGAGGCCATTGGCTTGGTCCTGCGACCGTCACACTGTTTTCTGGCTGGCCTGCCAGCGGCTAAGAAGAGCGATCGGGGTTGCATTGTTCTAAGCGGCGAAATAGTGCCTCAACCCTGCAGACTGTAGACAAACCTCCAATTGCGCACCAACACGCTGTTTGCCGCATTTGCCGCACCCGTGTGTCAAGCACGACCACGTCGGCACGCCTTTGCTCCACTGCTGTCCAGTTTGATGCTATGGATCGCGGGGCCGGCCAATCAAAATGTGAATGGCGAGGGCTGATTGTGTCCTGCCAAGACTATGAAGCACCCATGGAGCAGCTTAGCGGGCCCCATGCCGATGCAGATATGATGTTTGAATGCTTTGACAGGCTTACCAATGCCGCTGCATGGCCGAATAGGGTCCACAGGGGCCTAGTGCGTCTTAGGGATCCAACGAAGGAGGAGCTCAAGGCGGCACTGCGAGGGCTAGTGGCACCTCCAGTAGCTGGTTGCAGGCTCCTCTATTATTTCGCTGGGCATGGTTACGAGTCAAATGGTTTTGATTATGGAGCAGCGACAGATTCGAAGTGGGCTGCTGGAGATGATATGGCAGTTCAGCAACTTCAAGAAATGCTCCAAGAACCATGCTTCCTTTTTACAATTCTGCATTGTTGCCGAGAGATGCATCAACAACAGGGTGTGCAGCACGGACGTTCAGTTCTCGCGCATCGGAGGAGACTGCGTCCCGATTGGCTCTTCCTCTTTAGTTGCTTATCGCGCGAACTCTCGGCTGACAGGTCCGCCTTCACATCAACTCTATGTCAACTGTTACAGGTGCCCGGCCTCCGAGTAGAGGATCTGGCCAAGGAACTGCGAAAGCGACAGCTCAGGGCTGATATCCAGTTCAGCCTGGAGGTGACCCACTACGTCGTCCCACCGCGGCACCATTGGGCAAGGGCACTTGCTTGGTTTGTTTTGGCACTTCCTCTAGCCATCCCAGCTGTCTTTGGGGGTGAAGTTCCCGATGCCTTGGCAGAGACGACAAGGGCAGTTGTTCAGAATTTGCGGCATCCTGCTAGATGCAGTATCGGAAGCATATCCTGCAATCTCCTGAGTCTTACACAGGTCTTGACAAGTCTATATGCTCTTGTTCTGCATCTTGGCGGCACATCGTATCCAAAACCGTGCGACAGTGACTCGTGACGGCGGTTGTAGAAGATCCCAAGTAGAAGAAACATACGGATATCCTTGGGCAGGCTTGTCAATGCAAGCCTGTTCTGCTGCCGCCGTGAGGTATGTGATGTGTGGTTACCGGTGCTGGAGAGGGTTGAGGAGGTTCAGATGGACAGAGGACAACCTGGAAACGGCTTCACTCGCCATCGGCTGCATTCTGCTGCCGACCTGCCGCTTCAGCAACTTTGAGTGCACACGAGATCTCCCTCTGGTGTATAAGGCAGGATTCCCAACAGGAACCCCTTGACTAAGCCTTGTCAAAATCATCCGAGAACGGCTGCACAGCAACAGCATGCTCCATGCGGGATGGTGCTGATGCAGCAGGATTAGTTTTTGTTGGGCATCCTGAGTGTTGCAAATCTGAGTGAATACATCTGCGTTTCGAGAAGGGCTATGAAATCGTTCGGCGACAGCAGCTTGAGGTATGCTGCTGCTGCTGGTCTGCGGATCACGAGCTGTACCTTTCATCAATGCGGCTGGAAATGTCGACTTGCAGCTTTGCTGCAGCATGTGGCTGTTGCAGGCCGTATGCAAACCTACCATGATGAAGTTTTCAAGAATGGAAAGGATTGCTTGACAGGCAGATAGCTGGCATATCTGAAGCACGTTGATTGGTACGGGTGCGAGGTTTTCCGCAGAATAGCTGATCTTGGGGTGAAAACACAGGCCTACCTACTTGTGTTAGGGTTCGCAGACCCTTTCTAACCAAAGCATCCCTAGTTTTGCTGCTGCACCTGCGCAAACCACAAGAAGGCAATTCCTGTCGACATGCGTCTTTCTTTGGTGGTGCAAGCACCTGAAACTTCTGCACGTGCATCCGCTATTCGTTGCCATTGGCCTTTTGGCAGAAGCGCTCGCATTCCGGGGAGCTGAAGCCTCCTTCTTTTATTTTGCCATCTTTGTCATGGTGAGCTTGATTCTGGCTTTATTTTGTTTCTGGGCCACATTTGCGGGGTCGGAGCTTCTATTTCTTCGTGGCGAGCTTGTACATGCATCAGCCTGCAAGCATGTCCTTGCCCTTGTCGCCATCCATATGCTGTGGACATGTGTCATCCTTGCCATCTTTGCTTGTCCATTGGACATAGTTCTGACTTACTGGGAGCTGTACAACGGCTTCGTGCACGTCTGTGAGGGTTCAAAGCTGTTGTGCTGTACCCGTATCTTCGAGAATATACTGCAGGAGCAGGCGCAGAGTCCGGCCAGTCTGGCCACCCCGATCTTAAAGGCTCAATCCTGATGCGCCAGGGGCAGAGTCAACAGCCGCTTAGGGGCCAGAGTACAGTAGTCAGGTTGCGCGGCTGTGTGGAAGCAAAAAAGGCGTTGTTTGAAGCCGTCACGTCACCCTTAATCGAGTGCCCATGCGTAAATCCCATCGGGAGGCCGTTTGGCCGGTGTGCGATCTCGTGGTGTTGAAAGATCACTTTTAGGGTTTTGTGCTTAGGGCAAGGCCGCAAGGTATAGGATTCAAAGTTCGTGGATTACTGGACTAGCGCTCAGCATGTAGTTCCGGCTAGAGAGGACATCACAGCCCATGTACCTCTTGGCTCCACGCAATTTCTCGATCTGAGTTTCAGGTATTGGCAACCCAAGCCGAGCAGCTGCCATCGTAATATACCGCCAAGACAGATGGAGCACTAGCTTTCCCGACCGTGCGAATTTCACCGCCCGTCTATGTATTCATAGATTCATAGACTGATCACCTGCGTGAAGATGCGAATCATGTCTAACACCAGGTCACATCCTTCGACGCAGAAGCAGCCCGTAAGACAGTCATGCTGCTGAACTCCAGGTTTCGTCGGCCGCGAGGACGGTAAGAACTACCTACAAGCAGGCGCGGCACACGGCCTGCAAGCAGGCTGCTGGTGTCGATGTACAGCAGCAACAACACTATTGACATGTTGTCGTCGTCGCCGTTGTTGTTGCTGTGTCTGGAGTTGTTGCCGTTGCCGTTGCAGTTGCTGTTGCTGTTGTGTTGGTCGCTGGTCGTTGACCGTTGGTCGTCGTTGTCATTGTTGTTGTTTCTGTTGCTTCTCTTATTCATGCAGTTGCTCTTCTTCTTCTTGTTGCCGTTGTCGTCATCGTTGTCGTTCTCGTTGTTTTGATTAGTCCTGTTGTTGCTGTCACCTCTGTTGCTGCCGGTGGCGAAAGCAGGCAGGGTTGTGTCAGTGGGAGCCTCGTGGCACGGTGGTTGCTCTTGCTGACAGCATTGAGAGACCGATTTTAAATCATTCACACCACAAATGCGGCAGGAAGTGATGGAAGGTTTGCCCTCAGCCCGACTCCCCTGCAGTTCC
Organism: Symbiodinium sp. CCMP2456; assembly: GCA_905221635.1. Lineage (NCBI taxonomy): Eukaryota > Dinophyceae > Suessiales > Symbiodiniaceae > Symbiodinium > Symbiodinium sp. CCMP2456. Next base: position 29,359 of record CAJNDV010029668.1, on the reverse strand, counting down.
AGGTCTGGACATTTTTCCAGAGAAGCGGTTCTTCTCTGCACGGCTCGCGAGCTTTCCAAAGGCCAGAAGAACACGAAGGGGTGGTATTTGAAGGGTCTTATGGGCGAGCTGTATGTACCTTGTGCCAGGACTGGTCGGAAGATGGAAACATAAATTCCGGAAGCTCTCCGACAGTGTTGACCCTTGAACTTCCGAGATCATCGACTGTGCAGGCAGCATGCTGAACAGTTCCTCTTCTGCCGATCCATATCGTCACAGCCACCATCACAACCGCGGCCATCACCCAAGTATTCTCCCTTGCCAGATGATGGGATTTGGTATGCCAGCGGGAGTCGTGGCCTCAACTCACAGGTTGCTCCTGGCCGAGCTCCCCGGTAGCCCGCGCGTAGATTTTGCGGGTTCAGGCACCACCAAGTAGCCAAGTACTAAGTCACCAGAAGTGCAACAAGCCGAGCACGTTGCCTACAAGAATAAACCACCTTCGAGAGTTCCATTTCGTGCATTGGGAAATGCATAAACTTGAAATGCTCAATGTGAGGGTGCGGGGCTTATGGAGAAATCGAAGTGAGAGCAGAGCGCGCCAATGCGGGCCTTTGTTTGCACTTTGCTCCTTCCGGAAGTTTAGGTTTCGAGGTACCTCGGGCCCTCCAGCCTTTCTTCTAAGTAAGAAGCCCGATGTCTGGAATCCGCGAAGCTCGTTGACAAATTCTGTTCTTCGTATCTTCGGTAGGAGTGCACCATCGAAGAGCGGAGCTACACTTCTACACAAACACAAAGCCTCGAATCTTAAACCCTATGCCGCCCTGCATCTTAAATCTCTCCAAGCCGAAATGCTAAAGCCAGACTTTTCCAAGATGGTTCAAGATAGTTCGGCGCCTGAAGGCTCCAGGGCCTTTCTTTGTGCGAGACGTGGTGCTCTTCGGGCGAGGCCCTCCGATAATCCCTTGTGTGCTGGTGTGTATGGAGAATCTGACGGGATTTCTGTGGGGCTGTATGCTTTGAGGAGGGTTTCTGTCTGTCTAGGCTTTGGCGGACTTGGGGTTTAGGGGGTTGGGTTTTGAAAGAATTTGACCTTGTCTTTGCTGTTTTCGGAGGCTGCTGCAAGGGAAGAAGCAGGCTGAGTAGGCAACGTGCGTATCTGAGGCGATTCCCCCATGCACCCACGCAGAAGCATCTCCGAAACTAACCGGGCAGTGCGATGCGCCGCAAACGCCAAAGCCCAATTCCCGCATACACTAAATCTCACCATATCGTCACAAATCGCTAAAAACATCCTTACCAAGTCCATATATCCAAGTTGCATCACAAAGAGGGGCACCTCAGCTTGAGCTTCGCCACTAACCCCAGGGGCGCTCCGTCCGGCACCTTTCGCCGGCCGGGATCACCTCGTGGAGGCAGCCGTAAGAGGGTTCCCTTCTGAAGGAAAGTCTAGCCACTCAAAAAAAAAGAAAGAGGCACCTCCCTTTTAGAGAGAGGTGTCGGTTTTGGTAGGGTTTTGGGTGTTGGTTTAGGGTTTACGCGGCGGGTAGCCGCGGGTTTAGAGGTTTTGGGGCTCTGGATTATGGGGTGTTTTCGCTTCTTATAAGGTAAGAAGTACAGTAGCCGTAGCCATAGCTACATGTACTAAAAACCAAGCTGGTACTGAAGTCAGGGAACGTGGTCGGGCTACGAGTCTTAACCCCTGACTAAGTCGCCTGAATTGAAAATTTGGGGTTTCGAACATTGGGGTTTAGTGGTTTGGATTTGGGGATCAGGATATCGGGTGTAGTCTAGAGTTTAGTCATGAAAATCATCTTCTCCTCCGGCACCCTTGCAGCAACTTCTAGGAATCTTAAGTCCTCAACCCCCAAATGTGAGATTCGAAGCCCTCAGCCTTCGGATTAGGCCTAAAGCTCAAACCCTCCCTGTACTAGGAAGCTCTGGAAATATCGTGTTCCAGCCGAATCATCCTAAGAACTTCCAGACGAATCCTGTGTGTTTAGATATGAAGGACTTTGGTGACACCAAAGCCCCAGCGACACCGAACCACGCAAACTTCAACGAAGTGGACTTCAATCTGAAGCCCTGGATAAGCCCTAAGCGCCTTAGAACCATGTCTAAATCCCAGCAACCTATAAACGCCTATGGACTGAACAGTCCCTTTGTTTACCCCCTCCAGAGCCCCTTCAAACACCCTTTACAACCACCCCAGACAAAGCCTGTAACACCCTCTTAAAAACCCTGTCTAACTCACCCGCGAGCACCCTAAACCCTGAACCCTACGCCCAAAATCCGAAATCATTGAACAGCAATTGTCACCCGAAGCCCTAAACCCAAAGTCCTAAATCATGAGCCCTAAACCCTCAACTTCAAAAACCCCAACCCCTCAAAACCCGAAACAGCCCGGGCCCCTTCCGCGGAGGTTCCGCTGACGCGCCGAGAGGCCGAGAAAGCCCTGCGAAGGGAGCGGCTCCCGGGCGAGGCGGCTTCGGCTTCGGCTTCCTCTCAAGGGATCTGTGAGGGATATTTAGGGTTTAGGGTTTAGGGCTTCAGGGGTTTAGGGTTTAAGGTTTAGGGTTTAGGGCTTCAGGGGTTTAGGGTTTAAGGTTTAGGGTTTAGGTTTAGGGCTTCAGGNNTAGGGGTTTAGGGTTTGGGGTTGCTAAAACGGGATCTTTAAGGGTTCCTTTCTTGGGATCTATAGCACTTCCATTAAAGGGATCTCTAAGGGTTCCTTATCGGGATCTACAAGGGGTCCTTTCAGGGCTGCCCTAGAAGGTTTCCTATAATCCCAAAGGAATACAAGATTTCGGTGCCCTATAATGTTAACACTATAAGGTTTTTTTTGTGGTCCTTGTAAGGGCTCCTGTATCAGGCTTCCTACAATCCTATACGATGTCGCTTTGTTTCGTGAAAGGAAAGCATCCAAAAAGATTTCCTATGAGATTTCGTGTTATGGTTCCTTGCAGGGTTCCTTTAATGTAGGGGTTCCCTGTATGGTTCCATCAGGTTGCTATCAGCGTGGCTATACGGGTTGCTGAAAGCGCTACTTCACAGGTTCCTACAAGTTTTCGATAAGGGTTCTGTAAGGCTGGGTCTATTTAGGCTTCAGGGTTTTAAGGGTTTAGGGGCCTAGGTGTTTTGGGGTTTACGGTTTTCTGAAAGGTTATCAGGTACATTTATAGGGTGTTTCAGCGGTTTTCTGAAACCTTGTAGAGGCTCTACCAAACTCCATCGAGTTTCGATACATTCGGGTTTCCTGAGTTGTTCTCCAAAGTTTTATGGATGTTTGTAGGGTTGGTTCGGTAAGGGTTCTATAGCAGGGATGGGGTTGAGGGTTGTAAGAATTAGGACACATGGGGAGGTTGCTTTATCGGGTGCATAAGGCTCCTACAGGGTTTAGGGTTCAGGTTTAGGGTTTAGGGCTTGGGTTTGTGGTTGACTTGACCTTGGAACAGGTTGCCATTTGGGGTTGTAGATGCGTTTCGACAGGAATAGAAGGCTTTGTAAGGTCTGATGTTTAAAAGGCTTCTGTGCTAGTTTAGAACCCTTTTGAGAGGTTTTGGGGGAACTGTCTTGTTGACATTTCGCGGTGTTTCGTAAGGCACGGTCCTGGTGTTTGAGGTACAGGGGCCATTGGGGAAGGTACTTCTTGCAGCCTTGGATTGGGCAAGGTATCCTAGATTCATGGATCAGCAATATGTGCAGGTGCTCGCCCTTACGGCTGAGACTGACGACAAGGAGAAGGACAAGTGTCATCCTGACTGCTGCAAAGTACCCTTGTAAACGCCCCTTCGTATGTTGCGGGCCGAAGCTAATGACGGGAACAAGGAGGGCTAAGCGGAAAACCAAGAGTCATACATACATGCATGCATACATAAATACATACATGTACATACACAGGTATTATACAGACAGGCAGGCAGGCAGGCAGACGGACTGACTGACTGACTGACTGACTGACTGACTGACTGACAGATTGACAGACGGGAAGACGGATAGACCGATAGACGGATGGACCATAGACAGATAGACCGATAGACAGATAGATAGGCATACATGCATGCGCGCAATCGGTATACAAGTTCGTCCAAAGACACCCACTTCAAAGATTGTTCGAAGCAATATATAGAGGCAGCGTTGCACGCTCTGTGGTCTGCATGTTTCACGGTCGTCAGCGCATGTCTGTCACTGCCCATGGAGCTTTCATTGTGCCTGTGCATTGTGTGGACATGAGTGTTTTGAGGTTCTGAGGTGATGCGCGCCAAACGACAGAGATGCTGTGTGGTCTGTCCACGTGGGCCACGTGTAAGTCCTTTCCGGTTTCTGTCGCTCCTTTCTATACTCGGAAAAGAGGCACTCAAGCAGTTATGCATGCCACAAGACAGCACGGGTGTGGAACCTGTGATGTGTCTGTGCAAGCAGTAGGATCCGAGTTTCATACGGCATGCCACAGGACAGCAGGTCCGAGTCAGGTTTAAATTAATGCTGTGCGTTTGAGAGAAAGACCGTCGGAGTTTGCTACGCTCGCACACTTGCTGTGAATCTAACGAAAACATAGGAACTCCCCCCCACTCTGCATGTCAACCTACCAGCCAAGCCCACCTTAAATGGTTTTACACACTTCTTGTCTTGATGTCGTAGCCTGAAAACCAGGTCTCTGCCCCCCTTCCTGCAAAGGACTTAATAGGGCTTAGGGTCTGTTTAGAGTTTATAGACGTGGTTTCTTTAGTTGATTTCAAGTGTTAGCGATATGCTTTGGGTCCCCTTGATGGGAAACACGAGGGTTGGAATCTCCTGGTGTGAAGGCAGAAATGCTCCCACCTTGTAATTCGCTATGAAAAAATGTTTCACTCGGGGTCCCAGCGGGCATTGAAAAGTCCATATCAAAAGCTATGCAGTGGGCAGCGGCAGATCAGGATGATGAAGCTCGTTCCAACCTTTCTTCCAATAAGGAGTGTGAGTCGGGTCCGGCAGAACATGTGGGGTTTCAGGGGTGTGAAGCTGCAAGGAGAACAAAGAGAATCCGCCTGGAAAGACTCCTTGGTGCAAATCTCAGAGGGATGGGACTGCCTTGTCCATTTTGCAATGGTCTGCTACGGTATCCAATCTTGTTGGGGTTTGAGATCATCGTCGGAGTAGTAGTAATACCAATCTGTAGTAACTGTAGTAGTAGTAGTAGTAGTAGTAGTATCAGTAGTAGTAGTAGTAGTAGTAGTAGTAGTAGTAGTAGCAGTAGCAGGACTAGCAGTAGGTAGGCCCAACCTGCAGCGCCGGTTGGTGAAAATTCGGGTTCGAAAGAGTGAGGGCAAGGAGTCGTGGTGCTGCCAAAAGCTATGGCCAACAGATGTCCAAAAGCCAATGCCACGCAAATTTCTGCAGCAAAGCTCCTCGTCAAGGCCAAAAGGCCAAGAGGCCATGCTCCTCGGGCACCTTGACGTACTTCCGAGGTTGAGGGCACTCAATACTTCGACGACACATTCCCCAAGCCCCGTATGGCAACAGACATGGAGAGCCATCCCATGCGCAAACTGGGTCTGCTGCACAAAGGGTCACTCCTTTCAGGCTCTTGGCGACACAAGCGCAAGAATTCCGTGAATCAGAGCGATTGTTTAGGTCCTGAGTGCAACAAGGCATTGTCAAAGCAGGCATCGATTTGCAAGAACCGTGCAACCGAGAGCAGAGGGGCGCTCCAAGGCGGAAGATGTTCTCAGATGGAATCCTGGAACCTCCGGCCGAGAAGCCGGCCAAGACTGAGGCCCGTCCTCGGATGCCCAGTTTTGGAGGGATTTAGGGTTTTGGGGCTTCGTGACGGTATGGATTTTGCAGCCTCTTGCTGAATTGCTATCGTTCTATTCCCGTATAATTAGCCTCTATGATTCAACCTAAACTAACCCCCCCTAAAACCTAAGTCTGATCATCAAGACCCCTCTATATAGTCCGTGTGGCAACCTGTCGCCTTCTGGTCGCGGCATGGTTTGGGCCAGTCGGGTCGAAGCGCGTCCGTGCATGTAAGTGGGAATAATCTACTCCAGGAATCTTTCCTGCTGTGTTCTGGCTTTATGATTTCTATCTGTCCAAACGTTGCACTGCAGAATTCCGTTCCATAGTGCTGGAGTCTTGGTGACGGGTGCTTCAGGTTTATACGAATGATCTCTCTGGGGTCTCGCTCTTTCCTTGCGGGACGGTGAAGACTTAACGCCCGAAAAGCTTTCGTGTTCCTCTTTGCCCAGGTTACTACAGAGCTCTGAAGAAGTTAGTTGGAACATACCCTCTTCACTCCTTTGAAAAAATTACCCCTGAAGCCTTACCGTATTCTAACTCCGTATTATGTCGACTCACAGCTTCCGAGACTGCGGGGGGTAGGGGGGCAACGCAACGGGGTTCCAAAGCCCTGGTTTTCGGAATAGAACTTAAAGTCATACTTATAAGCTCTAGAACCCTAAACTCAAACCCTAAACCCTGTACGCTTGCACACACCGCCACTCAACCAAGTGCGTGCGGCGAACACGCACATGCAACCGCGTCATGTGTTGTTGTGCATCAGTCCACAGCTTGCTGCTGCAAGTCGTAGGTGTGGTGTGCTGAACCGCTCGCGGTTCTTCACAAGCAAAAAGTGACGCTGTGTTTATCGCTTGTTGGTTGTGTGCTTCTCTTCTTCTGTATGCGCTGCTGCGCCCACCAGCTCGGAAGTACAGGCCTTCGCCCTTTCAAGAGGAGAGGCAGAAGCTGGTTCTCCACATGGATCCTGTGTCGACTCGGGCCGTCATGACGAAGCTGCAGCGGTGTCCCAGCGTGTTGGCAGTTCTTCTTTAAGACCGTCAGTTACTGTTTGCAGCCGAGCTGTCAACTCGCTACGAGAGCAGGAGGACATGTCGCGCAAGAAATTCGCGAGGCAGCTGGTTGTTTTGGCTCGCGGAGTTGCTACTGAAAGTGTGGTGCTATCAAGCTTGGCGGGTCGGCGGGATGACCAGCTCGAGTTTTTATTTCTTGATCGAGCGCCGACCACGTTGCGTCGTCATATTGGGAACTGGCGGAAGTGGTCGGAGTTTTGTGCTGCCGTCTCGTCGAGCCCTGGGAACCCCGCATTTTGTCTCTTGCTCGATTTTTAAAACGCCTTGTCGATGGACGCTCACTCTGACCGTGGGCGAGGGTGGCGTGGCAGGGCTGTGGGTGTTGTTTCGTCCTGGCGATTCGTTGCCGCCAAGCTTGAAATTCAGCCGTTGTCTGACATGCTGAATTCTTCTTCTGTGTGCTCCTGGACAGGTGCAGACAAATGGAGCCGCATGCCTTGAGGCCTTGCCATTATCTTTGGGTATTGTCATTGAGTTGGAAAAAGGCGCAGCTGCTGCTGATGACCACGACGCTTGGCCGTTGCTGTGCATCTTATTAACGATCTGGGCAGGGCTACGGTGGAGCGACTGCCAACACAGACTTTCAATCAGATGTTGTTGACAAAATCTTTGTTCGCGCATGGTGCTGGCGATCGAACACTTCTGCAGTCGGAATTCCATGAGATGTTTTCCTTGAGGGTGCTTCTGGTTTAGGCTGGGGGCATCGCTTTGGTCACTTCTTGCTGCAGGTATCCGAGCAGGACAAGAAGCGCGATTTCTTCATGTGTCGGAACAACGCGCCCCTAAGCTAGAGCTCGATGCTGGCCATCTTTAGACGGTGCCTGATTGGGTATGCCGGTTTGGGCCCTTCAGAAGCCATGCGTTACACCCTGCACAGCTGCAAAGTCACGACTTTGAGCTGGGCGAACTCAACTGAAAGCACTGCAGGGGCACCATGCTACTGTCGAGGTTGGGTAGTCAGCCCGAAAGTACCGCAGAGTGTCGTGTGTGATGGGACCCTGCCTGGGTCCTTTCACTCCATGGTGCGTCCGGTCCAAAAAAACGGTGTGCCTAGAGTGAATTGTGAAGCGTGTGCCATTGTGTGTGCTTACATAAACCGTAGAACCTTAAACCCTAGAGCCCTACACTCTGAATCTCTAAACCCCCAAGCTCTCAGAGAGCGTGTGCACGGCATCAATTCCTTCATAGAGGAGCCTGAAAGGCAGCTGTAAATAGCCAAAGCGAAGGGAAGCCCTATGAAACATTATTTTGTCTAATACCAGTATAAAAAGGCGGAAAATCTTGCAGCCTGCTACCCTCCTCAACACCCCTGTAACAACCCCAAAAAGCTCGACAAAACGTTAAAAAACACAAAAGCTCTAGCTTCTATGCCAACCCTCTATAACAGCCTTGTATTCCTTGAGGGGTAGGTCGGGCTCTGCGACGCTGAGGACTCTGAAGCTCCCACGCCTTGCTGCCTCGTGGTCTGCGAGTCCGGCGAGCTCCCCCGACCTGTCGTGGGACTGTACAGGGGGTGCTAATACAGGGGCCTAGATAAATGCCAATACTATTTTGGGGTGCCTTGTAATAATTATAGTATAATACAATCCCCAAGCCTTATTCAAATTGATAAGGCCCCTGTATTATACGTTTTTTACAAGGGCTTCTATAAGGGCTTCACGGGTTCTCGCGGACGTCCTCGTCCTCGGCCTCATCCTCGTCGTCATAGTCTCGTCATCGTCGTCGTCGTAGTAGTAGTGGTACGGTGCGTGGTAAAAAAATCCTGCATGACTGTTCTGTGCTTCCCCAAATCCCGATTTCAATGTAGTGAAAGCCATGACGTCATGCATTAGTTTTGTCATTCGTGGCCGTCTTGTTTTTGCAGTGGTTCTGAGCTCAATGTCGAGATCATGGGGAAAAAGAGCCCTGTGCAGAAATCGCTGTAATATTCTTGTATCAAGAGTATTAATTAGCAATGGCAACAGGAGCAGTGACAACACGTGGTTGTGTTAGCGGCAGCGGCAATAGAAGGCCACTTCTAGCAACAGCATGAGTAACAGCAATAGCAAAGGCATCAGTGTTGTAATAGTGACGGTAGCGTTATTGCTTAAAGTTCTTCAACAATTGAAAGCCTGCTCTACTATCCAAAAGCGTTGCTCTGGCATCCTCGTGATCCGGGCATTCAGGAAAGTTCGATCTAGGTCCGCCTCCCGAAAGATGTCGACCAGCAAGACGCGGATCGTTTTGCAAACCAGGGTTCCATCTAGGAAGCTTCCTTGTCACAAGTCACAAGAGCGGCACAGACTCTGCACGGACCCAAAAGTGGACCCTAATTTGGAGACCTGCCCGCACGATGCTCTGCAATGCCAGTCGCGCGACGGCCGTGGCCGAGAAGCTGAAAGGGCAGGCGGCTTTCGCAACACGCAGTGGGTTGCAAATCCGGAGACCTTCAAGGACCCCTCGTTTAGAGAAGGACTCAAATCCTCCAAAGCCTAACTGCTGCTGCTGCTGCTGCTGCTGCTGCTGCTGCTGCTGCTGCTGCTGCTGCTGCTGCTGCTGCTATCACTACTGCTTCTTCCTATTGCTATAAAGATTCGTATTACTGCTACACCCGAAGCAGGTCGTACCGGGCCTTCCGAAGACATGGCCGCCGCAGGACGCAGGCACCGATCCTCCATTCCGGGCATGAGCTCATGTGGTTCAGGGCTCTAGGGATTTAGGGTTTGAGGGTTTAGGGTCCAGGGCTTGACGTTTCAGGAGGTTGGTCTAAGGCTTTTGGCGCTGAGGGTTTAGGTTTACGAGAGAAACGTTTAGTAAGGCTGGAGGCATTTGAGCATCTAGCGTCGACCAGAGAAATCTAAACCCAAGGAATCGAAACCGAAACTCGAAATCCTCAGTGTTTCGCATGTCTCCTTCAGCCATCTGTCGAAGCCCGAAGCCCAATGCCTCAAGCAGCAAAAAGCAGAAATGCAAAAGTGAAGGTCGCGAGGACAAGAACAGGTAGGAGACCACGACGACTACTGCTACGCCGCTTCCTCCTCCCTCCTCCTCCTCCTCCTCCTTCTCTTATTGCTAGTATTCGACGACGACTACACTACCATGACTACTGCTGCTGCTGCTGCTGCTGCTGCTACTACTACTACTACTACTGCTACTACTACTACTACTACCGCTACTACTACTACTGCTACTGCTACTGCTACTGCCACTACTACTACTACTACTACTACTACTACTACTGCTACTACTACTACTACTACTACTACAACTACGACGGCTACTACTAGTACTAACTGCTCAGGGC
>CAJNDV010029668.1:0-10589 GCA_905221635.1 Symbiodinium sp. CCMP2456 | reverse complement strand
TAGTACTTAACCTGCCCCCCCCCCCCGGAGAAACAAAAATGCTTTCGCGTGCGCCCTCAGTTTGTTCTTACACTGCAGACTTGTTTTTTTGACGTGGTGACAATTCTTCTGTTTATGGTGTGGATTGTTTTGCTGTCCTGGTAGCAACGTGCTCTCTTCCGGTTCGGAAGGCCTACAGCGAGCTGTCTCGTCAGTGCAGCTCACTCCTGCAAGATATCGAGGAGCTCTTGCAGAAATTCCATGACAAAGCTTTAGCTTATGGGGCTTAGGCAATCATGCGGGTTCTGCAAGTTTTTTAAATAAATAGGGGGTGTATATGTGGCTTTTATGGGGGCATAGGGATGTCAGCATGCAGGGCATCTGGAGTTGATGGGGCTGATCATGGACTTTAGGGTTCAGGGCTGGGTCTTCTGTGAAGGAGGGTTGGAGGTGTAACTAGACCTCTGCTTTCGGAGGACTCTGCAGGCTCGGCCGCCGCTTTTGCTGTGGGGGCGTGGTGCTCCTGGGGCTCAGGGCTCTGGGTTTGAGACCTCACACCCCGAAACCAGGGAGCCAGAGCTTCAAGAAAATAGATATGCAACGAATCATTGCGTATTTACTAGTTACATGTTCTTGACTATACACGATCAGACCTATACTGTTTACTATGTGTTATTTGAATTGGGATGGTGGGGGAGCCCGGCAACCATGCAATTAGCTCTCGAAGCAACCCTCCTGGCCTGGCACAGGCATGTGATGAAGCCCCCCTTGACAACAGAGTCCCTAGAGAAGTATGGGGCCTGAGAGTTCCTTGGCAACAGAGTTCCTGTAGAAGTATGCTATCATGTACCCCAGAACCTGTTGCAACCTATTCCGACTATTTCATAACATTCGTCCTTCAACTTTGGGTCCTCGGCGCTATGTTGCTAGTCCCAACCCCCCGAAACCTTACTACATTAACCGCGCGCTTTTAGTTGCGAGGGGCTGGAACTTGTCATCCGCCTCCGCAAAGAGCTAAATCTTGGAGCGTTTTGAGTTGCTGGGCCCGGTCCCTGGCTGCTCGTCTACGCAGGAGTCGTCCTCTGCATCATCCATATCCCAGGCAAAAACAGCCACAGCGTCCGGTCCACTTAAACCAAATAAGGGATTTAGAAAGTTGTTCTCTGCGGATTGGAACTCAAAAGGCTTCCTGAGGCCAATACGTCTCGCCTTCGATTCCGGCTGGGTTGGCCTTGACTGAATCCTTAACTTGATTGCGTTCTTGCTGGGGAGCTTAAGCTCAGCTATTTGCTTTAGTAAGGAAAAAAGGTACCTTGCCATGTGGTAGTAGCTTTAAAACAGCTCCCATACAAGAACACTGTTAAATCACGAAGCTCTTGCCGCGAGGACTTTGAGGCTTCGACGAACCTGGCGCTTCAGGCAGCCCATCAGACGCGAGCAACTGGGAGACTTTTCGGTGCTTGAATTCAAGGATCGGCGGAAGTTGTAGATAGGAGAGGTTCAAAGATCCGAAACCTAAAGAACAAGCCGACAAAGTCCTTGTAAAAGAGCCCTAATCCTCACCTATACTGAACCCCCAGATCCATCCCGCGCTTGTTGCAGCCGGGGTACGAGCCTCGACTTTGAAGGCTTTTGTAGGATGCGTAAGACGCATGTAGGTGGGACTTGTATCGGCCTACAGCCCAGAGAGGCTGTTCACAAGGCCTACACGGCCTACACAGGGTTTCATAAACCATGTGTACGTTTCTTCCAAGTTTATATAGCAGCTCGCACGCCTCGCAACCGTAAGCATTGCCGTCGGCTCCCAAAAGCCCTTAAGCCCGTAAATCCCTAAGCCGCAAGACCCCAGGAAGCTGAGGAATAGAGACCAAACCCTGACCCCGTGTGCTTGAGCCTGGGAGTAGGGAAGCCTAAGAGCCCAACTGCCTATAAAAGTAAGCTACTGGGTTATAGGGTTTACGGGAAAGTGACACACTACATAGATAACTGGGCTCCGAGGGGAAGCTCAACAAAGACGCTGACAACCTTAGAAAACTCCCTGAAAAGGCGAGGCGCCTCCGAGTGGAGCAGTTCGAGCTCAGCCTCGCGGCTTGGCTGCTAAATCGCTGGAGAAGTGATCGCGGTGGTAGGTCCAGAAATAGGGACCCCTTATCTGCGTCATAGTGAGGAACCGACTATGCAGCGTCTCTGTGTGTGTGTGTTTCCTGGAACTCCCATGTCGAGTACTTCCAGTGGGTGGTGATTTTAAGGATTGCTGTCTGTGACTTCTCATAAAAGTAGTAGTAGTAGTAGTAGTAGTAGTAGTAGTAGTAGTAGTATTGTCATCAGCTAATTACAAAAAGGTGGTTATTGATTATTTATTATTAGTTTTTACTTATCAGCGATGACTACTATTATAATAAGTATAATATTCATTAACAACTATAGTTATCAATGATTATTGATTGAGGGTTAGGTATTAATTATCAGTGGTTAGTTCTTGGCTATTAGTTCTGAATGAGTAACTATTAGTTATGGTCATAAATAGTGTTATCACTATTGAGTATTTGTTGTTATTGTTGTTATTAATCTATTCTTGTTCTAATTCTATTTTGTATGCCAGAAGTCAGTGATACAGTGCAGTAGACAGCCTTGGGGCACAGGGCTGTAGATCCTTTGAAGTCTAGCTTGGAGTTTTAGGGTTTAGGGTTATGTAGCTTTGAGGTTACATGACAATAGAGGCCGGAATAATTACCACTAGTTTCCTTGGGTTCCTTTCTATAAGCATACCATATTGTTCCCTGAAGCCTATTCTAATTATTAAGGCCCCTACTTTATGTCCTAAACCGACTCCGAAACCTCTGATTGGAGGATCAGCGGACTCATTGAGCAGGTCTGCAGGTATTGGAACTGTAGTTGCTTTTTAACAACCTCTGATTAAGGTGCGCGGATCACGCCGCTCCCAGCTATAATAGGCAAAGCGGAAGCAACATAGGAACTCAAACATTACTTCTAGTTGACCACTCGCGATCCTTTAAGCTAGAGGCCAAGGCCAGACATCTTCCCAGGACCTCCTGGGCACCCGAACGGAAATCATCCCAAGCGTGAAGCTGCTTGAGCCCAAGACACTACTTGGAGGATCATGGGACTTAGTAAGTAAGGTTATAAGTACCCTAATTGGGGTTATAATTATAGTTACCCTATTTAAAACCCTAGTTACTAAGTCCCATGATCCTCCTAGTAGAAGCCCCGAAGCCCCAAAGCTCAATGTTCTCAGAAATCCACGGCCGAAGAAACCTACAGAACTCCGTACGCCAGATTCCAAGCCCTTGCTTAAGAACCGCAGTTTTTCAGTGAGGCCTATAATTAAGCCCTAAGCCATAAACCCCATAATGAGACCGGTTCACGTAAACCTGAGAGTTTCGGCAGGTCATCGCTTCCGTGTCCATTGCCGCTGGTGGCCTCGTCCCAGGTGCCTTAAAGCCTAGGTAGTATTAGCCAGACCCCTTAAAGGGGACCCTTCTCAAAACAGGGGCCACAGATCAAGGGGTTGGTTTCCTTTAGAGGATTACTATAGGGGTTACTCCAAGGGTTAGGGGTTTAGGGCTTCGAATGGGTTAGACTAGACCTTAAGAGAGGGGGGTCCAAGAAGGGTACAAAATCTAGCTTTTCCCCCACGCTGTGAAAGCAGCCTGTCTTGAAAGGGTAAAAAGATTCGGATCTTTCTTCGATTGTACGGGCAAATCCCCTTCAAGGAGCCTCATCCCGGACCCTAGGCTCCAAAGACCATATTGTAATACAGGGACCGAAGTAATTTCCAATGCAACCTTGGGGGGTTCCTTATTCTGAACATGTATTATATACCCCAGAAACCTATTCTAATTTTTGCGGCCCCTATATTATATCGAATGCTGAGACCTTGTGAAGAACAATAGGACCCTAAAACATTCGAAGAGTCCTGCGCAAGAGGGGCCATGGGCATGAACCTGCTGAGCGGCTACGAGTCAGCCGCCGGGGCCCCCCAGAGGGAAGCCACCTGACTCAGTAGGTTTAGGGCTTCGTTTTATGTAGTGTGTAGGGTTTGACTTTGTGTGGGTCTAGGAAGGGTTCCAAGTATGGGTTCTACTTCTATAGTGTCTTGTAAGAGCTTTTTAGCGTAAGGCTTCAGGGTTTAGGGTGTTCTCAGATTTTTGACAGGGCTTCTTACAGCGCGTTCTACGTGGTTCCGTATTGTTTGATGGGACGTAAGCGGCTTTTCTACATGGGGTTATGAGGGTTACTGGGACCTGGCAGGACTATATTGGGATCCTCATGGGCCGTTTAGGCTTTGCAATTTGAGTCGGCGTGGTAACCTCGAGTCCCAACCTTGCCCACAACTGTGAAACCCCAAGCCGAAAACCCAGAGCCCGAGCCCTGAAACAGTACACCACAGAACGTAGCATAACCCTTTCTTGAAGCACTAAATTAGTTGGAGTCTCGGGTGATCGATACTTCCCAGACATGCTGCTGCCAGCAAGGATGGGGCCTTCCGTGCTGCCCTCCTCGTGACTCTGGCTGTGGCAAGGAGCCCGGAGGCAGAAAGCACAGAGGCTTCTGGGTTGTGTACGCTTTCAGGGCCATAGGGCCAGGGCGAGGGCACACAGTCACATGAGACCATGCCCAAATGCATTGCATGGGCTGCATCTTTGCGCCTGGTCCGTTGCTGATGACTGACCATCATCTGCTTCCATCTGCTCCCGCCTTGGATTACCAGAGATTCAGAGACTGGTTTTCGGAGCGCATCGCCGAGGAGTGGCCATGGGAGTCCAGCAGCCTACGTACATGGACGTACATGGACGTACATGGACGTACATGGACGTACATGTTTTGGGGGGAGCGTATGCGCATATAATCTTCGGACTGACGATCGGATGGGCGGTGAGCATTGGAGGCGAGG
The DNA here is from genome assembly GCA_905221635.1 of Symbiodinium sp. CCMP2456. Lineage (NCBI taxonomy): Eukaryota > Dinophyceae > Suessiales > Symbiodiniaceae > Symbiodinium > Symbiodinium sp. CCMP2456. The sequence goes on along the minus strand of CAJNDV010029668.1, from coordinate 5,695 downwards.
CGCTGCAGAGGTTTTTGGCCGCAGCTTCGTTTGGGGATGGGTTGTGTTAACTAGGGCACAGCACTGCGAGATTTAAACTTGATTTTGGGACGTCAGGCGAATCTGAAGAGTAGGCCACACAGGCCCCAAATAAGTGCTGAACCCCCAGCGCGAACTCCGAGGTCCTCGTCCTCTTCTTCACCATTCGCTTCCTCGCATCCAAACAGGGCTTCCTTGCCTGACGCTGGAGCAAAGCCGAGTAGCTTCAAGTGGAGAAAGGAGGTATTCTGAGTCGTCCCAGCAGTATTCCGGAACATGTTCTCACTCCTGGTCCTAGTCCCATATCGTCAGCATAATGATAATGATCATCATCATCGTCACCGTCGCTGTCACTGCATAGCATCAAGAGCAGCAATAGCAGCAACTACAAATCGTGCTACCCGGGAGGTGTCTTCTGCAGGTTCTAAGGATCCGTCTAGCGATGATGATATGAAGATGATGATGATCATCATGTTCATGATGATGATGATGGTGATGATGATTATGATGGTGATGATGAGGATGCTGCTGCTGATGATGATGATGATGAAGATGATGAAGATGATGATGATGATGATGATGATGCTGATGCTGATGCTGATGCTGATGCTGATGCTGACGCTGACGCTGAGGCTGACGCTGACGCTGACGCTGACGCTGACGCTGACGCTGACGCTGACGCTGACGCTGACGCTGACGCTGACGCTGCTGCTGACGATGCTGATGATGCTGATGCTGCTGATGCTGCCGCTGCCGATGATGATGATGATGATCATGATGATGATGATGATGATGATGATGATGACGGGGATGGGGATAGTGGCGATGACGGTGATGTTAGTGTTGATGGTCTTGATGGTGTTGATCGTGAAGGTGATGAACCACGAATAGCAACACCAGTGCCACCATCAGCACTTGCGTAATCATGGCGATCATTGTGTCAGCGGCGACATCATCGCCATCCTCATCAGTGCAAGCATCATCGATCGCCAGGTCTCAGTGGTGCCGCGCCTTTGCCAAACCCGCCACGAGCCGGTGTTTGAGGCACGGTCGCGGTGTGTTATACACAGAATATGAGGCATAAGAGCACTCATGGCAGCTCAATCAGACGTTTTTCTCAGACTCAGATTTGTCGCAGTACCACTGACCAAAGAACTGCAAACTGGAGCTTAACAGGAGCTTCCTGGGACGATGGGAACAGTGGCAGGCCACCCATTGCGATGTGGCGGCGCTCCTGGTGTGGTTACTCGGCCATGCACAGCACGAGCTGATCGTTGAGAGGACCGACAAGGGTAAACGGTCATCGCGCCGGGAATGGCAGGCCGAGGGCATTGCAAACACTCTTTGGAGTCTCTACCTGACTGAGCTCTATGACCTTGCAGCAGTGTAGTGTGGTACGTTGCATGTCATCGCTTCGTGACAGGAGTGCTGAAGGAATCCACTGCTTCCTAGGCAGGAGGACTAGCTGACGACTGGCTCCGAAGAAAACAGCCTGAGCTGAGACTTAGCATTCAGCGCCACTTTCCTTCCGCCGCTCTGGAAGTCAGTCGTGAGTCCGAGTTTCCCGATCTGCAACAGGTTTGACATCGCAGATCTGCAGCGTTTTTGCCTATGACGGCGGGCATTGCCCAGGGTTCAAGAGCCCCCAACCTCCCAAACCTCAACCCTGCGACCATGCACCCCTGAGCCCAAAGCGCCATGACACAGGAGCAGTAGTAGCCTCTCTCGCTCCGGATGCCGTTCTCCCCCAGCTGCCCCGGCACTGGGCGCAAAAAGGGCGCCCTATGGTGGAGGCCGGTCCTTTCGTTTTAGATTTTTTGGCTTGCATTCCCGGTTACTCCTGATCCGAATCTGTGCGCACAGAGATGGCTGATCGCTTCTCACAGGTGCTGCTGCCACAAGCGCGAAGTGGGACGAGGCAGGCCGACGATCCAGGGAGCTTCCCAAGGACTCTGTGACCATCTTTGAAGCGCTACACCACTTCATGAAGCCACCGATGTTAAACCACGGGTGTGCAGCTTCTTTGCCCCCATCTCTTTCTTGGAACTGCTCTGCGCCAGGTCTTTTCCGTGCCAAGGCATGACGCCAAGAAGCCAGGAGCTTGGCACAACTTCGGTATGTGAGGTGGCTCGGGCGCGCAGATTGGAGAAGCTCTTTCGTTTGGTTCTTTGTCTCCCACGGTTCAGGCTGCCACGGCTCCGCCGCCCTGCGTCTCGCACCACCCGTCCGGCGACGGGCCGGCTGCCCAAGAAAAGGTTCTGAGCAGGAAGGCAAGATGGTAGCAGAAAGGGGAAGTTGTCACGTTGCCGTTGTCGTCGTCGTAGCACTTACTGCTGCTACTGCTGCTACTTGCTCCTCCACTACTAATGCCACTAGTACGAGTACTGGTAGTAGTACCAGTACTAGTACTACCACCAATACTACTCACGGAGTACTGCTCACTACCTACTCGCCACTATTACTACTTACTACTACAACTACTACTACACTACTACACTACTACACTACTACACTACTAGTACTGGTACTGGTACTAGTACTAGTAGTAGTTCTAGTACTAGTACTAGTANNCTACGACTACGACTACGACAACTACTACTACCACCACCACCACTACTACTACTACTACCACCACCACGACTACTACTACTACTACTACTACTACTACTACTAGTGCAGCCTCCTTGAGGTTCTCGAGCGATTCCTCCAGGTAGGCGATGAACTTCTTGCGCCCCGGAAGCTTGAGCTTAAAGTGCATGTACAAGCTCCTGGGGTTTAGGGTTTCCCTGAGCTTGTGGAGTTCAGTGGAGGGTTCCTTTTAGGGTTTAGGGTTTAGGGTTTAGGGTTCCTTCTAGGGGGTCTATAAACGTTTCATAGGCGTTTCGTAAGGTCTTTTTAGGGCTTGGACCCGAATCTCCGGATCTCGAGTTCGACAGCCCCACCCACGGACACAAAACCATAAACCCTAAGCCCCAAACCCTAAACCCTAAACCCTCCACGCAAAACTCTAATCCTAAGACCTGAGCCAGAGAGTCTATACAGGGGCCTTCATAGCTGGAATGGGGCTTTGGCGTGTGGTGTAGTACAAGTATTGAGGAATAGCGGCGGCAAGTGTTTGAGACCCCTACAAGGAGGGTCGGGGGACTTAGGAAATGGTTATTTTATAGACTTATAAGTACTATAACCCAATTAGGGCTAATTAGGGTCCGTTACGGTACTTATAAGTCTACTTATTGCCTACTTACTAAGTCTCCCGACCCTCCAAGTAGGAACCGAAAAGCCTACTACACACACCAGACTCTTTACTGCGCCTGAGGCTGGGAGGCTGTTTTCGTGGATCCTCGAACCCAGACACTCCAATATCCCTTAACTAAGGAATATACTTTAAACTTATAGTAGGACCCCTAATATGATCTAAGGTATATTCCTTAATTAAGGGGTATTGGAGTCTCTGGGGAGCTCTCTCGGTTTGCAGCATCACATCTCGGGTTTAGGGTTGCTGGTTGGGGCTTGAGGGTTAGGGTCTGGGGGTTGAGGCTTTAGGGTTTAGAGCTTTCGGGCTTTAGGGCTTTAGGGTGTATGGGTTTGTGGTTGACTGATTGAGATTTAGGGAAGGTTTAGAGTGTAGAGCTTGTTTAATACTTAAGATTGCAAGCAGTAGGGCTTCAGGGTTTGTTGCTGTTAGTTCCAGGCTCTGCTCTTGAAGATTTGTTTGGGTTACCTTACACGGTTGGAAGTAAAAATTATAGACGGTCCACATATCATGGACTGGACTCTACGGAAATAATAATGCAAGACTCCTTCCGATGGGATGGCCTGATTTCGCGCGTCTTTCGGGAATGGGTGTGAAGTCTAAACCCAAAGCCCTAAAGGAGTGTCCTGGGTATCATGCCACAGTCGTAGATGAAGTTGTACGTGCAGTGGAGCTTGTCGTACTCGTCCTTGACGGCTACAAAAGCATCAACGACGATCGCCAGGAAGAAGTTCAACAGGGTGAAGAAGACAATCCTGGGTTCTTTGTTAAGGGGTTTAGGGTTTGGGGTTTAGGGATTTAATTTTTTTTAAGTTACCAGTATTTACTATAGAACCCTACACCCTAAATCCTAAATTCCTGAACAAGAACCCAGAATCAGCATGAAGGAGGCCGCATAAAGCCAATACATGGCCAGCGACAGACCTGGCGACTTGCTCCGGGCTGCTTCAAGTGAAAGTAGGGTTTAGGGTTTAGGGTTTAGGGTATTGTAGTTACCCCTGAAAGTTTAGGGTTTAGGGCTTAGGGTATATTGAGGCCTAGGTAAGGAACAGGGAGCATTTCGGAACCCCACCCTTAAAGCATCTTGCGAGCCAGAGCAAACCTAAGTTTCGGCATCAGTCCAACTTCTTCTCCCGAAGTTCCCCTAAACCCTAAACCCTAAACCCTAAATCCCTAATTTTAGAGAGTTGAAGGCTTCCGCTTTAAGGCTTAGGGTTGTAGGGTTAAGACTGAAGGCTCAGGTTTTGGGGCATAGGGTCTAGAGAGTCTAGAGCTTAAGGAGTTTTCGGGTTTAGGGTTTAGGGTTTAGAGTTTAGGGTTTAGGGTTTAGGGGGTACCCCAAACAGCCCTACACCCGAAACCCTAAACCTTGAAGCTCCAAGCCCTGAAAGTAGACCCTAAACCCTAAACCCTAAACCCTAAACCCTAAACCCTAAACCCTAAACCGAAACCCCCTACGCCCCTAGACCCTTCGACCCCCAACTTATACCTCCTAAGGTTGACACCCCTAAACCCAACCCTCAACCCTAAACCCCTAAACCCTAAACCCCTTAACCCCCTAAACCCTAAACCCTCAACCCTAAACCCTAAACCCTAAACCCTAAACCCTCAACCCTAAACCCTAAAACCCTAAACCCTCAAGGAATGCTTTAAAGAGCCCCCTCCAAGCACAAAGCTCCCAGAGCCCACCCTTGCCCCATGAAGTCTGCAAGGCTTTCGGGTTTAGGGGTTTAGAGGTTTAGGGGTTTAGGGTTTAGGGTTTTAGGGGTTTAGGGGTTTAGGGTTTAGGGTTCCAAACTTTGGGGGTTTAGGGTTCGGGGTTTGGGGTTTAGGGTTTAGGGTGCAGGGTTTAGGGTTTAGGGTGTAGGCTTTAGGGTTCAGTGTTTTTGCTTGCTTCCTGTTCGAAGACCCGGTGACTTTATAACATCAGGGTTCTTTTAGAACTCCGTGAAGGGTTCGGATGTGAAAACCCCATAAAATAGAACACCCAAAAAATGGGAGCACCACGTTCCTTCACAGAGCCCTGAAGGCCTAAACCCAAAGCCCTAGACCCGAGGGAAACCCGCAACCCCAAACCCCAGCCCGTAAACACTAAGCGCTAAACTCTGAAACCTCATCGCAAAAAAAAAAAAACTTGGGGCCACCCTCTAAGGAACCCTGAAAAGGAACCCTGGCATACCTGGAGGACTTAGCCAGTCAGGCTATATATAGGTGCCTTCATGAGGGTCAGAGGTAAGTCTCAGCACAGCTACCTTATCTATAACCCTAGCTACTAAGTGCCATGAGACTTTAAGTAAACCCGAAACCCCATAAGGTCACCATACTTATCACTACATATAGCCCCACGGTGTAGGCTTTAGGGTTCAGGGCTTAGGGGTCGTCATAACATGCCATAACCCTGCTTACTAAGTCCTATGATCCTCC
>CAJNDV010029657.1:22726-38407 GCA_905221635.1 Symbiodinium sp. CCMP2456 | reverse complement strand
TTAGGGTTTAGGGTTTAAGGTAGGGCTTAGGGTTTAGAGTTTAGGGTTTTGGGGGGACTTCGTAAGTAGATATTAAGTAGAGTTATAAGTACCCTAAAAGGGATCCTAATTGGGGATTGTGGTACTCATAAAGTCTATAAAACAACTAGTTGCTAAGTCCCAAAACCCTCCAAGAAAGCCCTAAACCCTAAACCCTAATTCCATAAACCCCTAAACCCTAAACCCTGGGCTAAACCCTAAACTCTAAAACCCTAAACTCAGTAAGGTATGCTGGACCATGAGTCCTAAATCCCTAAACCCCTAAACTAAATAACTAATTACTAAGTCCCCCGACTCTCCAAGAAAACCCTAAACCCTAGACCCTAAACCCTAAACCCTAAACCCTAAACCCTAAACCCTAAACCCTAAACCCTAAACTAAACCTTAATGGTACTTATAAGTCTTTAAAAAAAAACAAGTTGCTAAGCCCCCCGACCCCGAAGTCGTACGCCAGGCCCGGGCTGCCACCATGGACTGCAGTCTGCCTCTGAGGGTTGAGGGTTTGAGGGGTTTAAGGGGGGTTTAGGGGTTTAGGGTTTAGGGTTTGAGGGTTTAGGGTTTAGGGTTTAGGCTTTAGAGCTTAGGGTTTAGGGGATAATTACCTATACTATTTTGGGGTTCCATATGATAATTAAAGTATAATGGGCTCCGGGGGTTTAGGGTTTAAAGGTTTAAGAGTTTTTGGTTTAGGGTTCGAGGGGTTTAAGGGGGGTTTAGGGGTTTAGGGTTTAGAGTTTGAGGGGTTTAGGGTTTAGGGTTTGGGGCCTTGGGGGGTTTAAGGGTGGTTTAGGGTTTAGGGTTTGAGGGTTTTAGGGTTTAGGGTTTGGGGTTTAGGGGGGTTTGGGGTTTAAGGGTTTGGGGGGTTTAGGGTTTTTGGGTTTTAGGGCTTGGGGTTTGCGGGGGTTCAGGGTTCCGGGTTTGAGGCTTTAGGGTTGTTGGGTTTAAGGGCTTGGGGGGGTTTAGGATTTAGGGTTTGAAGTATGTGGAGTTCCGAGACCCTTTTAAAGGGGTCCTTCAAGCAATCCTCAAACTGGATTTTGAGGGATGCTTGAAAGGAACAGACAGGTAGGTACGGTTTAGGGTTTTAGGGATGGGAATCAGGGTTTACTTGGAGGGTCGGGGGACTTACAGTAGCAAGTAGTTATATTACAGACTTACAAGTCTCCTAACCCCGTTTAGGAGCCCTTTTAGGGTACGTATAACTTTACTCTAAACCCTATTTAAACTCTAAACCCTAAACCCCAAACCCTAAACCCTAAACCCTAAACCCTAAACCCTAAACCCTAAACCCTAAACCCTATACCCTAAACCCCACTTGCTAAATCCCCCGACCCTCCGAGTAGGGAGCCCCCGCCTGACGGGGGGGGGCAGACGTTCGAAGTTCAAACCCTAAGGGCAAGCTTTAATCTTTTGGGGTACTATGGCCCTGAACCCGAAACCCGAAGCCCTATAGTGAATCTTTGAAAGTTGGAGCATGGAATTAGGATGATTAGTGTTGGGATCCCCGATGCTTTACTCTAAGAGCATGAGGATAACGATGTTCCAACTTTCTCGCGTTTACTACAAACCCTGAACCCCTAGACCCTAAACCCTGAACCCTAACCCTATAAGGTCTGAACCCTAAGCCCCGAACCCTGAACCCTAAACCCGGAACTCTGAACCCTAAGCCCTAAACCCTAAATCCTAAGGTCTGACCTGAGCCCTAACCCTATATAATCTCAAAGGTCAACCTTTAGTCTCCTAGGATCCTGGACAAGCAAGCTAGCTATAGCCTTACGGATAACCTGACTCGTAGTTCTCCATTACCCCCACCTTTAAACTTTTGGGTTCTTTTTCTTCAGTCGTAATCTGAAAGTTTAACCTTCTTTTTCCCTTGGCTTATTGGGGGAAGTAAGCAAAAGCCTTAAACTCCTCCAAGAACCCTTTGAAGGGACCCCGTAAACCCTAAGCCCAAAACCCCTATACCACAAAGTCCGACACTTTTGGGGGATCCCAACTGTTGATAATGTTTTAGCATCAAGCCTAATCTCTAAACCCTAAATCCTCGACCCTAAACCCTAAACGTCAATGTCCTTGCTGATATAATAGTGCTATCAACAGTAGTTTAGGTTGGATACTGCCCCCACTCAGTAACAGTTCAATAATATTCATAATACAGACATATTAGGCCCTCAATGGTACCCTTATTATAGGCTGTTACTGTAAGGGGGCAGCACCCAAAGTTTAAACCCAAAGCCCTAAACCATAAACCCTCAACCCCTAAACCCTAAACCGTTTGTAGGGGTGCCGGTTCAGGCTTCCGGTGGGGTGGAGGAGAATTGGAACAACCTCTGCACATGCCCCGAAGAGCTTAGCACAGCGAAATCCAAGATCCCTTCACCCGGACCTTTGAGACCAACGATCACTTCACCTTGCTGAGCCTAAACCTTAAGCCCCTAAACCCTAGACCCCGAAACCCTAAACCCTTTTCCCCTCAACCCCTAAACCCCGAAACCCTAAACCCTCAACCCCTAAACCCCTAAAGCCTAAACCCTCAACCCCTAAACCCCAAGCCTTCCGGCCTGAAGAGTCCCCGAAGCTACATGGCATCCCCCCCCACCGGTGCAACCCGACAAAGCCCTTGAGAACCCTACGGTTCATGACAGAAATCCTGCACAACCCATAGTTATCGGAATATACCATAGTTCCAGTAGTTTAGGGTCCTGAAAGGTAATGCAGGATTCATATCACCAATAGTAGGAAGGCCAGATGATGAAACCCACAGAGTCCCTGTAGAGTCTCAAACCTGCGAGGCCCCACCTTAATCCAAACCCCATGGAACTCCTTACAAGCACCGGGAAATGTCCTAGACCCCCCCCCCTGAAAGGATTGCAAAGTTATACTGTACCCAAATGCTATGAACACCAGGACCCTGGAACCCTTGTAGAGGCCCAAATAGGCCTGAAACCCTACACCCACTCCTGAACCCCAAAATCAAGACTCCCACCTCGACTCCTTCCGGAACCCCAGTAGAACTCTCCAAAGCCCCGCAGACCTCTCGCTATGGCCCTTTCCAACCCATTGAGGCTCCAAAGCGATCTCTAAAAGCCCTAGAGCCTAAACCCCAAACCCTGAACCCTAAACCCTAAGCCCTAAACCCTAAACCCTGAACCCTAAGCCCTAGACCCTAAACCCGCAGCCCTAAACCCTAGCAGCTGAGAATATGGCGACCTCTGGAAAAACATCCACGAGACGGTGGCCAAAACCTCAGTGGAGTTTGGAGTTTGAAGTTTGAAAATGGGTTTAAAAGACCCTAAGCCTAAACCGTTTAAGGGTTTAGGGTTCAGGGTTCAAGGATTCAGGGTTTAGGGATCTTATCGGATACTTTCAGTTCGGTTTAAGCGTTCGTGCAGAGGATTCTTTGTCCAAACCTCAGGGTTGAAGGGCTCCGTCTTGATGAAGTTTGTGTTTTAAGGGCTTCGGGTTTAGTCTTTCCTTCAAGGCTAGATTGCTTTGAGGTTCCAGTGTTTAAGGGCGTTCTTCCAGGGTGCATAGGGCTCGATATGGGTCTATGATAGTATTGAAATCATTTATAGGATTTAGAAGGCTTCATGAGGGTGCGCAGAAGGGTTTACATAGGACATAGGATTCGTGGTTTACATTTTGTCCTGTTGCAGTGTTGCTGCTGCTAGGCCGGAACAGGTCGCAAAGACTGTGGCTGCGAAGTTCTCGGCCGAGCAAGTCGCCGAGATCTTAAAGACTTAAAGGCCAGTCTCATGCAAGGTGTGTGCTTGGTGCTCGACTTCGATGCTGTGGGACAGGCCTTGCCCCTGGAGAAGCGTGTGGAGGTGGCGAAGCTCGTCGGTTCCACGAGAAAAGGCATAAAGCTTGCCTCAATCCTACACATCGCCTCTACGACCAACTCGTGCGGCTCGCTGTGCGTCCTCGCTTGCAGTCCCTGAACTCGTCACAGAATAACAGTTGGCCGATAACTTTCAGTCCCTTGTTCGTGGCATGCGTTTTGACAGTCTGTGCCTCTACATGCTGCTGGCCGCTGATCTGTGGAATCGACACATCGTTCCGAAGCGTGTTCGACGGCGGCAAAGAGTGGGTGGCTTGTTTGTCGGGAGAAGAAGAGGTGTCGCGGTTCTGTCGGCTATGACGTGTAAGTAGGGTGGACGGGGCAAAAGGTCTCGTGCTTCATATCGAAGACAGAGTAGTTAGCAGTACTATTCCTAAGGCTTCCTTATTATAGTTGTAATATGATACTATTCCTAAGGCTTCCTTATAATAGTTGTGACATGATACTATTCCTAAGGCTTCATTATAATAGTTGTAGTATGCCATACCCCCCAAACCCCTATTAAGGCTCAGGGAGTTTTAGGGTTTAGGGGTTTGAACGGTTTGGGTTTGGGGTTTAGGGCTTTCGGGCTTTAGGGTTTTGGGTTTTGGGGTTTCAGGTTGAGGGTTGAGGAGTGTTTACGTTCAGAGGTCGGAATAGCTTGTCGTAGTATCCCCCCCCACTATAGGCCTTATAGAGCCATAGTGCAATATACCCCAAAGCCCCATTCTGCTCACGAAGGCCCACATGTTTTTCACTTCACGTGGCTGACCGCCCTTTTACTGACTTTCCTTTACCCAAAACCCTAAACCCTATACCCAAAACCATAAACACTAAACTCTATACCCCAAACCCTAAACCCTCTACCCTCTACCCAAAGCCCTAAACTCTAAACCCTATACCCCAAACCCCAAACCCCAAACCCTATACCCCAAACCGTAAACCCAAAACCCTAAACCCTGTACCCAACAGCTGAACTGACAGCCCGGGCCAAGATCAATGACGTCGGAGAGGAGGAAGCCACCGTCAGCAAGCTCGAGACAGAACAGGACGATGAAGGGTTTAGAGTTTTTGGGTTTTTGGGTTTAGGGTTTTTGGTTTTGGGCTTAGGATTTAGGGTTTAGGGTTCTTGGGTTTAGGGTTTTGGGGTTTAGGTTTCTTGGGTTTAGGGTTTAGGGTTTTTGAGGGTTTAGGGGTGAAGACAGGAGGGTTCTATACTGGCTGATCTGGTCTATTCGGGCTTTCTGCTTCAATAGTGGCTTTTTTCGGGTCGTATGAGGTTTTTGGAATTTGGATTTCGAACCATGTAGATCCCTAGCTACTACACCATAAAAGCATCATAGTAGGGATGCTCGTATGAAGGCCCTGAAAGAAAACGGGGTTCATGAATCAGGGCTCTACCTTGAGGAGGCTGAGCCTCTTAAAATCCCCAAGCCCTAGACCCTAAGCCCTGAATCCCCGAGAGCCCTGAAGCCGAAACCCCTAAACCCAAAGCCTAAACCCATGAAGCTTTAAGCTTGAAACCCTTAAACCCCGAAATTCTCGGCCGCCCCGAAGCTTTAAACCGAAGAGGATTTGGACTAGATCCTCACCTTCATCTGATCCTCTTGCCGGGGTTCTGGAGTAGCATACTTTAATGCTGCTCCTTAAAGGAACCCTTATGAAATACAGGGTTATACCTGTGTATTTTGTTGTACCTGCTTTTTGAAGGAGCCTTTTGTGCACTACAAGTTTGTACCTTTTGTCCCCCGGGCTACTCCAAAGCCCAGAGGAAGAAGGGGCTGGATACCAAGATGCGCATCCCTGCGATGTGGCTGGCGATGCAGGCGCGACCAGTTCTCCACGAGAGCCCCGCACCCCTTGTTAAGGAAACACCACCTTAAACAGCCTTCTACTTATGTAGTATGGTTTAAGATGAGTTAAGGTATGTACTCCTTCATGAAGGAAGAAACCTCAATCGTATAGAAGGATCCGCAATATGATCTCAGGTACTACATCGGTATATCCCTTAATGAAGGAAGATACCTTGTGTAATCTAGGAAGGTCTGTAAACTCGTCTAAGATGCATCCCTAGTCTTGGAAGATATCCATGCAACGTCTATTCTGCGACGCCTGGGTGGTTTGGAGCTCCTTCGGTTTAGGGTTCTGGTTTAGGCTTTAGGGTCTAGGGTTTAGGGTTTAGGCTTTAGCGTCTAGGGTTTTGGGGTCTGTTGAGGATCCATCTAGGGTATTGCATCCACGGCCTTTTCCTCGGGGCTGCTGCTTGATATTTAGGAGTTGAAGGTTCGCCCAATCCTGCGGTCTACACGTCGTTTCCAGGTGTCGGGGTGTGTGTCCAGTCTTTGCCCGTTTGAGGCTTATTTAAGAGTTCAGCCCCTAAACCCTAAACCCTAAGACGCGCTTCGGGGTTGGGATTTTTGGAGGGCCCCGCTACCTAACTCTGAACCCCACGAGCCCGATCATAAATCCTGAAAGCCCCTGATCCCCACGCCCTAAACCACGAAGCGTCAGCACGCAACCCCGAGCTCAAAAACTCTGAACCCTAAACCCCAAACCCAAAATCCTAAGCTTACCATTCTCTGCCGGCACTTGGCAAGGTGGCACTTCAGGCAAGATCGGAGGCCAAGGGATTGGAGACGTGGGGCTAGTTTTCGTTAGTAGTAGAGTAAGTAACCTTTAACTTTGTTGGGGTATTATATAATCCCCAAGCTTGTCCTTTAGTTCCTTGGGGTTCAGGGGTTTAGGGGGTTCAGGGGTCGAGGGTTTAGGGTTATAGGGCCTAGTTTAGGACTTGGTCTCCGAAGATGCTGTAAGCTGGGAAGCATGATGGCTGATTTATTTAGGGATCTGTGGGGTATGAATATTCTTATCGATTTTCCCACTATTGGTCCTCGGCCTTACTCAGTTAGCCATCGTATCCATTGACGGGAAGGTATCTCAAAGTAGCACGTTTGGTATCCGGTTTACTTTGGAGATTCAGAGAAACGCTCCAATCCGAAACCCCAAACCCTCATGCTCATACGTTTTAGTGGACGAGCTTTGCACGGGTCTCATCCTATTTCTTACGGGTGGTTGCATGGTGGCCTGAATAATACGTCTAGGACATGTTCATGTGGGTAGTTGCTGTTATAGGAGCCTTGTAGAAGGTCTATATACCTTATAATTAGAGGCCTTATAGACGCCCTATGTACCTTAAACTCCCAACCTGTAGTTATCTTTAAACATGGGTGCTTGAAGCATTAGTCAAACTTTTTGGGTGATTCATCCGCGCTTCGCATTTGGTTCAGGGCTTCGGGGCTTGATTCGGATTTCGCTCTTGAACCCTTGAACCCTTGAGCCCTAAACCCTGAACCCTAAACCCTACACTCTAAACCCTAAACCCTACACCCTAAACCCTGAGCCCTAAACCCTAAACCGTTTCGTTGGCTTCTTGCCTGGAGCCCAGAAGGAAATTCAGGGCTGCCTCCTCGAGCCCCGAAACCCCAGATCCCTGCACCTCAAAACTGGAAACGCGCAGCTTGGGCTCTAAAGGCTTAGGGTTTAGGGTTTAGGGTTTAGGGTTTAGGGTGTAGGTTAGGGTTTAGGGGTTTAGGGTTTAGGGCTCTAAAGGCATAATACCGGGGTCTTCATTTTTTAGGGTTTAGGGTTTTCGTAATAGGCAATACTATTTTGGGGGGTTCCTTATTCTAATTAGAGTATAAGATGCCCCAAATCCCTATTCTATTTCTTGAGGCCCCTACATGAGCGGCATAACCCTTAAACCCAGACCCTGAACCCTGAACCCTAAACCCCAAAACCCAGAACCCTAAACCTTAAGCCACCAAAAGTCCCTGAACCCAGACGCTGGACCCTAAACCCTAAACCCCCTAAAACTCCCTAAGCCCTCAGTGGCCCCCGCAGAGTCCGACTGTCGCAGCCAGGCGGGGACGGAAGCTCCACCCGTGATCAGATGCCCTATGACCAGCTCCTCGCCAACGGACTCGTATTCTTTCTTTCTATAGACCCAACCAAAACTGTTTAAGGAGGAAAGAGCTGTATATACAAATAGGTCATCTTGCTGTAATCCAATTATAGTTAACCCTAAGCCCTCAACCCTATATAGTTATACTATATTTAACCCAAAACCCTAAACCCTATAATTATCGTTATACTCTTGTTACTGTAGTATACCCCAAAACCCCAAGCCTGACTCGTCAGGCCCCACAGACCTATCTGTAGTTCTCTAAATTAAGGTCCCTTTTAGGGTCCTTCTTATAAGGGTGCCGTACTATATTGGGGACCTAAAAAGGGTCTAACTACCCCTATCGAAGCTTTCTTTGCATCTCTCCGATGCGGTAACCAACCACCACACCCTGGCGCAAAGGGTTTAGGGTTTACGGGGTTTGGGGTTTAGGGTTTAGGGGGTTTAGGGTTTAGGGTTTAGGGGGTTTAGGGTTTAGGGTTTAGGGATTGTCCTTGCGATCTGATTAACTGCGTGGCAAATTTGGGAAACTTTATAAGTTTTCCTTATGGTTTCTCAAGAGTTACCTATTCATAAATACTTTTCAGGGCCCCCAAAATACAACCCAGTTAAACACTGGAACTGCTAGCAATGTTCCGTCCGGAATATGTCAGGTGCTCATACATTTTGAAAAGAGCTTGCGTGAAGCATCTGCAATACAAGCACCAGAAGCATCTCTTCCGCACTTTGAATGCCTGAAGTCATAAATCCATACTGCGAGGCCCCAAATCCGCAATCCCCTGGCTCTAGGCATAGATCATAGACACCCAACTCTAGGGTTTAGCACTGAGGCTGGACGGCTGCCATGCCCGTGACATCGAAAGAGCTCTGGTCGATGGCAAGGACGGCCTGCTTCTGGAATGGAGCCTACCTATAGCCTCCATTGCAATTCCTCTTTGGGGTTACCTTACAGGATCCCAAATACATAATTGGTTAAACCAAAGAAAGGAACTACAATGGAGACTATAGGTGCAGCTTTGATGCTTAAGGCTTACGGGTTAGTTAAGTCTCAGGGTTCGGTGGTTCAAGGATTTCGTGACGCTGAACTAATGAAGACTTTACTACTCAAGGCTTAGCAGCTGCGGGCTAATTCAGGTTAAGCCTTAGTAATTAGAATAGGGTTTGGGGGTGTATATTATACTATACTCATCCCTAAACCCTAGACCTTAAACCCTGCACCCTAAACCCTGAACCCAAAACCCTGAACCCTAAACCCTAAACCCTAAACCCTAAACCCTAAATAATTATGACAAGGAAGCCCTCCAAAACCCTATTCTAATTCTTAAGGCCCCTACGTTCACCTACAAGGCTTTACTTCAAGGGGCAGCTCATGGCCTGTCTGGCCGACCCTACGTCTCCTCGAACCGGGGTTTAGGGCTTAAGGTTTAGAGGATTTAGGGTTTGAGGATTTAAGGTTCAGGGTTTAAGGTTTAAGGTTTAAGGTTTAGGGGAGGTTAGGGTTCAGGATGTAAGGTTTAAGGTTTAGGGGTTCAGGGGTTTAGGGTTTAGGATTGAAGGTTTCTTTTTTAGGGGTTTAGGGTTTAGGATTCAAGGTTTAGGGGTTTCGGGCTTAGGCGTTAGGGCTTAAGGTTTAGGGGTTTAGGGTTTAGGGCTTAAGGTTTAGGGGTTTAGGGGCTTCGGGTTTAGGGTTTAGGGTTTAGGCGCTTTGGGGTTCAGTGCTTTGGGTTTAGGGCTTTGGGGGGTTTCGGGCTTTTGCGGTTCAGGGCCTTTGGGGTGTGGCTTAGGGCTTTTCTTAAGGTTTCTGTGTGATGCAAGGTGTTTCGTGCGCCGAGCCCCTCTGGTTGGTTTTTTTCTCAAACTGGCTCTCTGCGGATGTCGATGTTTCACGAAGCGTCTTAAACCGTAAACCCTAAACCCCTAAAGCCCTAAACCTCAAACCCCGAGACCCTGGACCCTAAACCCTAAACCCTTGACCCTAAACCCCTAGACCCTAAACCCTAAAACCCTAAACCCCTAAACCCCTAAACCCCTAAACCCCAAACCCGAAAGCCCTAAAGCCCTAAAGCTCTAAACCTTAAGCCCTCGACCCTGAACCCTAAACCCCTAAACCCCTAAACCCGGGCCTAATCGGGGCTTCCTTCTCCTGGCTTCAACATATCCTCCGGGACGATGCACAAAGAGGGAAGACTGCACCCGAAACGGTTTAGGGTTTAGGGCTTATTACGCCCTAAGCCCGAAAGCACAAAAAAGGAACCCCTAAAACCTAAACCCCTAGACCCTAAACCGCCAACAAAACATACTTGATCAGAGTTTAGGGGTTTTGGGGTGTAGGGCTTTAGGTTTTTTAGGGGCCAGGGCTTCAAGTCGATTCTTCACTAGGCCCGGAGCCGACTCAGAGTCAGAGGCGTCTCGAACAAGTTGGGTTTTGGGTTTAGGGTTTAAGGTTGAGGGTTTAGGGTTTAGGGTTCAGGGTTCAGGGTTTAGGGTTTAGTGGTTTAGGATTCAGGGTTCAGGGTTTAGGGCTTAGGGTTTAGGCTTGAGGGTTTAGGGTTTAGGCTTGAGGGTTGAGGGTTTAGGGTTTAGGGTTTAGGCTTGAGGGTTTAGGGTTTAGGCCTGAGGGTTTAGGGTTTAGGCTTGAGGGTTTAGGGTTTAGGGTTCAGGGTTTAGGATTTTCGGGGAATGTCTGGGCTTCTTTGAAACCCTGAAAAACCCTAAACCCCGTTCTTTGGGTTCAGGGTCTTATCTCTGTCTCCGGAAAGAGGAGCGGAGCCGGGCGTGTAGCCTGAACCGGAGACCATGACATGTACTGCTGTTGTTGCTGTTGATGATGATACAGATATATATATATATATATATATGTATATATATATATATATCTCCTGCATTACCTTAAGGACCCTAAGCTATGGGAATTATGGTATATTCCTTATTATGGGTAATGCAGCAGGATTCATATCCTCAGCCGTATGGGGATCAAAGTTAGGGCTTGAGGTTTAGAGTGTAGGTTTTAGGGCTGGCAGAGAGTCTCGCACAGGAGTATGAGCTATCTTGGTGCTTAGATCTTGTGGGTCTGAAAAGGGTTTCTGGCTTAAGTTGTCTGGCTTTGGGTGCCTTTATGCTGCTCTCGATTTTCTTATTAAACCTATTGGCCTCATGCAGCCCTACAATCATTCACTACAAACCTTCGCAGAGAGCCTTCATTAATGTACCTCAAACCCTAAAATCCTTTAATCGTTGTCAGTGATGAACATCCGTCGAAGCCTACAAGCATGAGTGAGGGTTCAGGTTGGCTGTGCTACAGGCACATGTTTGGGGGGTGAATTCCCCTCCTTTCAGTGCAAGCCCATCATGGGCCGGGAGTCTGCGTCGGAAAGTCCCCGAGTGCACCCTTAAAATAAGAGACTTGAGCTTTCAAACCCTTAAGCCCAGACAACACTCCTGAAGCCTAGTGACAGCCCTGAATCCTGAACCTATCGCTTGGCAGGAATCCTTTTGGCACGACACCTTCGAAACCTCCGCGGACTTGGCCGACAACATCGTCGGTATGGTGCACCTCTAAGGATGTTCAGGCTTTACACACTGTGTAGGTGTTTAGAGTCGTGGGATTCCTGAACGGTTGGAGACTTCAGTTTATTGTAGTCTGCGCCTACACCCTAAACCATAAACCCTATACTTGAATGAAGCCCTGGCCAAAGATCCTGCATGTGTCCGCTCTGAGCATGCTGAGTTGTACATCGACCACGTCGAGAGCTGTATATGACGCCCTGCCGACGTAGGGTATCTATTCCTGGAGTAGGGGATATTGGGCTCTATGCCCTCAGCCCTACACCCGAAATCTGTAACACCCCCATTCCCCTCCCCCCCGAAGCCCCCAAAACCCTGCAAAACCATCAAGCCTCATTCCTGTAAGACCATAGGATAGACGTTATATCTACCAACCCCTAATCGCTAAACCCCCTAAACCCCTAAACCCCCTAAGCCCCCTAAACCCCCTAAACCTCCTAAGCCTCCTAAACCCCTTAAACCCCCTAAACCCTAAACCCTTCACAACAAATCTTTCTGAAGCCCGACCCCCCCCCCACCTTTCGATTTTCGACCCTCAGTTCGATTCCTATACCCCTGAACCGCTGTAGACCCTAAACCCCCCGCAGGTTATAGGTTTAGGGCTTTGGGTTTAGGGTTTCGGGTTTAGGGTTTAGAGTTTCTATACTCTCAACCCTACAGCGCTAAATGCCTCAGCCCTCCAAACCGGACATGTTCAGATCGCTTGCCTCCGAAATCCGTCCTTAGCCCTGAACCTACAACCTATCCTAAACCCTAAACCCTGAACCCGAAACCCGAAACCCTAGACCCTAAACCCTAAACCCTAGACCCTAAACCCTAAACTCCCTAAACACTAAAGGTAGCCTTTGTGCTCTTTGTTCATGCCTTGGTGCTCCGTGTTTCAGCATTCGTGCTCGTTGCTTGAGCCTTTGTGCCTCGTGTTTGAAAGGGAGAAAGGTTTGGGGGTGAGTGGCTAGAGTCTAGTTTAGTGGTTTAGGGCTGAGGGTTTACGATTTAGAGTTTAGGGTTTAGAGAGGGTCCCGCAATCAGAGCATGTTTTTGCCAGTCATAAGACCTTCAAGTAGGATATGGGGGTGTCTTGTCAGCAGCCGTCGCCAATAACACCCATACATCCCTATAAAACCCTACAAGGCACCAGAGAAACCTCTAAAGTGTACTGTTCCTACTGCAGCCTTAACGGCTGGGCTCAGAGGTCTGCGCAGTGATCCCCATTGCTGCAATCGAGCCTTTCGGTGCTTGGTCCTCGGAGCACTCTGGAGCTCTTGGGGGCTTTCGGTTCACGGCGTAGGTGGGGTGTCGGTGTGGGGGTCAACCCGAAACCCTAAACTGAGGAGTTCGGGGCTTTGGGCTTCTCCTCATCATTGCCGTCTGGACCATCATCACCACCGTCGCCCTCGCCAGCACCAGCACCAGCACCAGCACCAGCACCAGCACCAGCACCAGCACCATCATCTGCATCAACACCATGAGTGCTGTGTGACAGGGGTCCGGCGGGGTCCGACGAAGGTGGCACGTGAAGCAGAGTATCAGGGAGTTTTAGTGCAAGACCAAGCGGCTCGTGTGCAACTGACCTGCCTAAGCAGGCTCTCTGGGACTCTCGGAGAAACAGCCAGGAAAAAGGTCCCCAAGAAAAGAACCTTATAAGCCTAAACCCATGCAGGAAGCAACGTGCTGCGAAGATTTTTCCAGTGAAGCCTGTCAATGGGTCGCCGGGTCCAGTCTTCTCAGGTAACAGTAACAATACATAAATAGTATCAATAGTATCAATGCGAATAATAATCATACTCTAGTATTGGACAGCAATAGTACTGGTACCAGTCTTCGTGTTAGAAATAGAAGGAGTAAGAGTAACAGCAAGAGTAAGTATAAGAGTCAGAGCTAGAGCTGGAGTGAAAGTGAGAGTATGAGCAAGAGAAAGAGTAAGAGCAAGAATAAGACGCTAAGAGTAAGAGTAATGGCAAGCCAACCAACTTGATACCCTAAAACCCTAAACCCTAACGCCTCAAACCCTAAACCCTAAAACCCTAAAGCCCTAAAACCTAAACCCAAAAGCCCAAAAACCCTAAACCCTAAAACCCTAAACCCTAAACACTAAAACCCTAAACCCTAAACCCAAAAGCCCCAAACCCTAAACCCAAAAAACCCTAAACCCTAAAACCCTAAAGCTCTAAACACAAAGCCTTCAACCTCAAACCAGAGCCTTCCTGCCAGCAGAGGCCGGAGTGTCCATTGCAGCCCAAGACACTTGCGCCGGCATCAAGGATGTTTCTAACATAGGCACCTGAAATAGTTAGAATAGGGCTTTGGGGTACATTGTAGAATAACTGTGGTTAGAAAATGATTATAGGGTGCATTGTAGTATGATTATAACAGGGAGCCCTAGGAATATTACTGTTGGTGATTATGATGCTCACTACCGATGATGATGCTGTTGCTTCTGCTGCTGTTGTTGATGCTGCCGTTTTGCTGTTGCCGTCGTTGTTGTTGTCGGCGGTTTGTACCGTTGTTTTGAGCTAGATGTTAGATGTTTGTAACAAGATAGTAGTGCTCTGGGGTCTCTCTGCCTGTTGCTACTTTCACTTGCTGCCCTTGCCGTTGCATGTTGTTCACAATTGTCAGTGGCCTGCGCTTTGTTACATGTCGCCTACCTACGATAACGGATCTTCACCCTCTGTCAGCAAAAAAGGATTAAGGGTCGATGTTACTCGCTGCTAATGCTGCAGTCACCTTAAACCCAAACCCTAAAGCCTCACTACACATTATGAAAAAAGCCACCAATCGTTATGGCGATTGCGAACCACGCGGGAAGTTACCGCTTCAACATGTTTGTTCCAATGTGTGTTACGCTGTGCGGATTGGTATTACGAGTGTCATGAGTTTATCTCCTTGTTGCTGTGCCTCTAGTTGTAGCCAAAGTTAGTGAAGCTGCCACGTTTGCTCCTACCGTTATTTTCGACTATCTCTCGTATTGCTCATTCTCAGAAATTCTCAGTATCCTTCGGAGTGAGACTTGTGCGGCGAGTAATGTGATGCAATTGTCAGTCTCTGCAGTTTCCCATCATTTTCTGTCCTTGCTAGTCTCGTTTGGCTGTTCCCACAGTCCCACTCGGTGTTAGCTGACATTATCAGATATCATAACTTCCTGCCTACCATGCTAGGACAACGAGACCATGGCGGCCAACGCGACGTGCATTTGACGCGCGCGTTTCACAAAGCAGAAGGGCCTGTAGTTCTACGCTTCGCATAGTGAGACCCTGATTACAAGTACCCACTCCTGACTCCCAATTTAACGCAGCTCCGGATACCATCTTGCGATCCAAGGTGGGGTGCGTGCCTGTTCAGTTTGCTGCTTTAGAGTCTTTAGAGTTTACGGTGAAGCCGGTTAGGGCTACCAGGTCGGTCAGACGGTGTCCACAACAATCTAGCAACCCTAAACCCTAAACCCTTTTGCGGCATCCCACAATTTGTTTTGGCGCCGCAGGACTTGGTCGCATCATCCATCACTAGCGCTGCGGCTTTCAGGCATTCGTGGTTTCCAGCTGCAGCGGCCCCAAACAACCCAAACCCTAAATCTAGGACATTTTCAGGTGGGTAGTTACCGTTATAGGAGCCTTACAGAAGGTCTATATACCTTATGGAAGCCTTATGGAGGCCCTATATACCCTAAACTCCCCACCTGTAGTTTCCTTTAACTAAACTCCAAACCCTAGACCCTAAACCCTAAACCTTCCTGCCAGGCTTTCGGGCTTCAGGGTTTGCGGTTTAGGGTTTAGGGTTTAGGGTTTAGGGTTTAGGGTTTAGGGTTTAGGGTTTAGGGTTTAGGGTTTAGGGTTATGCGAGAAGGATCTTTTTGCAAAGGTTTTCACGGAGTTGAAGGCAGTTGCCTGAATAAGTACTGATGCACACATACACGCATATGCATGTATGCACAGACGTGCACATACCTGCACACACATCCAAGTGTGCATGTGTGCATGCATGCATACATACATACGTAGGCTGCCTACCTCCTTACCTACCTTCCACCTTGCCTGCCTTCTTACCTACCTACCTACCTACCTACCTACCTACCTACCTACCTACCTACCTACATACCTACCTACATGCCTACTTACCTACCTACACCTGCTTACTTACCTACCTACATACATACATTCCTACATACAGAAATACATACACCACTCATTCACACATTCATTCGTTCGTTCGTTCCTTCGTTCTTTCATCTATCCATCTATCCATCCATCACCCATCATCCATTAATTCACTCGTTCATTCATCCATCCATCCATCCATC
>CAJNDV010029657.1:11650-22626 GCA_905221635.1 Symbiodinium sp. CCMP2456 | reverse complement strand
ATTCATTAATTCATTCATTCATTCATGCATTCATTCATTCATTCATTCATTCATTCATTCATTCATTCATTCATTCATTCATTCACTATTCATTCAGTCATTCATTCATTATTTCATTCATTGTTTCATAAAATTCATTCATTCATTCATTCATTCATTCATTCATTCATTCATTCATTCGTTCTCTCGTTTGTTCATTGTTAGTTCGCTAACTCATGCAGATATCACGCGATGAACATACAACTACATGTAAGCATAAATATGGACAGGTTAGGTTAGATTAGGTTAGATTAGATTAGATTAGATTAGATTAGATTAGATTAGGTTAGATAGATCGGTAGATAGATGGATAGTGGGCGTGGTATGTGACGTGAAGTTCTTCAGGGGCCTTAAGAATTACCTATACTCTTTTTGGGGGGTTGCTTACTATAACTTTAGGTTGCTATACCCCAAAACCCAATTAAGGCCCCTGCACTACTTTCCTTAGATCATCTTGGGGCTCCCGGATGGCGAAAGGCAGCACAAGTTCTACTACGACATGGCTCAAGAGGACTATGCCGTGAGGATCTCGGATGGGCGTGTGTAGGGGTTAAGTGGAGTTCCTGGGTCCTTTCCCGCGAGTCTGGGACCAGAGTTTGGAGCTTAGGATGTAGGGTTGTAGGATTTGGGGATTGGGGCTTACGAGTTTTAGGATTTAAGGTTGAGGGCCTATCAGAAAGCACCAGCATCAGAATTCTCCTTGTGCGATGTTGACTTCAAATTACCATGACATGCTCTGGAAGCGGTTGTACTATCCATAGCAGGACCCTACTCAAAAGCAGGTTACGATGGTTCAGGGTGGGGGGTCAGAGGCGGTGGGCGTGAGAAGGTGCACGAAGCTGCAACCTCTGCTAGAGTTCCTGGAGTCGGGCAGTTTAGGGTTTAGGGTTTAGGGTTTAGGGGACCCTTCCATCAATTTTTTCCGAGCCCGAACCACTGCGTCTAAGCCCTTAATGAATCCCTGAGCCCCAAAACTTGCCAAGGACTGCAACCCGCTTCAGACGAACTTTGCCCGCCTCTTCTGTGACATCCATTGCGTCCGTGATGCCGTCATTCGTGGCGATCGGAGCATCATCCGGAACCTGAAGCAGGTGCCACACGGATTGCGAAAGTGTGGTTTGCGGCATAGAAACCCTAAGCCCTAAATCCTAAAGGGTATTCTTCTTTTTTGAAAGAGCGGTTCATGGTTTCAGGCTTGGGTTTGTTCCTCTGCTCTAGCACACTCAGAACAAGAATGAGTTTTAACATTGTGTTTAGTTTTTGTCGGTTTAGGGTTTAGGGTTTAGGAATTTGTTGGATTAGTCGGCATCAACAAACAACAGAAAGATGTGTTGGCGCTTTCATCGACATCTTTGTCATCGATTTCCCAAGGGGCACGGGTGAAGCGGTGCCCTGTTGTTTCGGATTGTACGGTTTTGAAACTGTACTCCCCAAACCCTAAACCCTAAACCCATCCTTTTCACAGTCCTGGGGCATCTCCCGTTGCTTGATCGTGTTGGCGTTTGCCACCGGCGGGGCTTTGTTCACAATGCGGCGGCTCAGCGGGCGTTTCCACTGCGGTATTCGCGCGAGGAAGACTAGTACTTGTACCTAGTACCTAGTACCTAGTACTTGACACTAGTAGTAGTATTGATACCAGTATCAGTGCCTGTGCCAGCACCAGTACCAGCACTAGTACTAATACGACTGCTAGTAGCAGTCGTCGTGGTCGTTGTCGTCGTCGTCGTCGTGGTAGTTCTTCTTCTTCTTCCGCTGCTACTGGTAATACTATCGCTCCAATACTGCTGCTATGTCTGCAGCTCCAATCGTATTGGGTTCGGTGTCGGGTTCAGGGTTCTGTGCTTAGTTCGCAGGCTTATACATCAATTTATCAGTTTAGTGTTTTTCGGGTGCGTGCGAGGACGAGGGTTAAGGATTCAGGAATCAGGGCTTCTAGATGAGGCCTGGGTTACTACAACAAAAGCCTCAACAACAATACATCGACACTGGAAGTTAAAACAATCACTCAACAAACCGATAAACCAAACAAGCACTATAGCCCCTAAGCCCTAAACCCTATACCCCCTGAAAACCCTACCAAACCCCAAACCCCAAACAAACCCTGAGCCCTATACCCCCCTCTACAGCCCGAGCTTAAACTGTTGGCAAAATGCATGCTGCGTCAGGCGACGGATGTCAGGACCTGAGCTATTGGTATAGTTATTAGGGGTATAGGTACTGCTTAGAGCCTTAAAGGTCGTTTTGACTGGTCCTGTAGGGTTTATGAGGCCCAGAGAAAAGGTTCAGAAAGGTGGGATGAGATGTTCATTTGGGTTTAGGCTTTAGAGCCCTCTACGATTTATCGTTGGGGTTTTCTGATTTCGTCATGGCCGTGTTGAGTTTTGGAGGTCGCGTGAGTGTTGCAGCCTCGGGCTTGGCGTAGTGGGTGTGCAGCATTGGAGTTCGTTTTGTGTTGTTTTCGGGACTCTCTTCGAGGGGATATATAGGGGTTCCCACAAGGGTTCCTAAACCCTAAAGGTACTAAAGGGCTTGGGGTGTTGAGTTTAGGACTTTGAGTTCATGGTACCGCGGCTTCATAGGTCTTGTATGCTGTGGCCGCATAGCTGCCAGCACCCTACACCCTAAACCCTAAACCCTAAACCCTAAACCCTAAACCCTAATACCTAAACCGTAATACCTATACCCTAAACCCTAATACCTAAGCCCTAAAGCCTACACCCCACAATTCATGCAGAGAGGTGCCCTGCTGTTGGTTTCGTTCGTCGGAGATGCCCCCTGAAAGGTCCGAACCCCGAGCCCGAAGCTTAACGCCCCGACACAAACAAACACACAACAGGGTGTAGGGTTTAGGGTTTAGGGTTTAAGGTTTAGGGTTTAGGGTTTAGGGTTTAGGGTTTAGGGTTTAGGGTGTAGGCTTTAGGCTTTAGGGTAAAGGGTGTAGGGTTTAGGGTTTAGGGTTTCGGATTGCGGGTGTCGGGTTTAGGGTTTAGGGTGTAGGGTTTTAGCGTGTAGGGTGTAGCGTTTAGGGTTTAGGGGTTTAGGGTTTAGGGTTTAGGGTTTAGGGTTTAGGGCCCAAAACCTGAAGCCTAGACCCTCCCGTAGATCAAAATAGGGTTTTAGGCTTAACGCAACCTTGCATAGGAACCAAACCCTTGAGAACTCCTGTAGTACTCGAAACACTAGACCCACCTAGTTCCTAAAATCCAAAATCCAGGGCCCCATAATATAGTAAGCCCCAAAAACCAGGAAACCGGATTAAGGATTAGTGATGGGATTCCATATGCATTACGTTTAAGGGGTTTAGGGGTCTAGGGCTTCTCGGGTTTAGGGGTTTAGGGTTTAGGGTGAGGTTATTGGGTTTCCAACTTTTGGGCTTCTAAACCCTAAACCCTGAACCCTGAACCCTAAACCGTAATCGCACGCCGGAGGTCACCAACAAGAACCTGGATCAACTCTCCTCCTGGATCGTCGGGCCCTTATTGGGGGTTTTTGTCGTTATCACTGTGGAATAAGGTTTAGGGTTTAGGGTTATAGGGGCCAAAATAATTCCCAATACTTTTTTTTGGGGGGAGGTCCTTTTGTTATAGTTATAGTATGGAATAATGGAATAATATACTCCCAAAGCCCTACTCTAATTTTTCAGGCCCGTATATTACCGGTGCTCTGTACGATCTATGGTTCTTTGCAGGGGCTCGGAGTAGGATTCGGGTCTTTAGTTATCGGCAGTGGGGTTTACGGCTGTGGGGTTAGGCTAAGGGCTAGCGGTTAAAAAGAAGTCGGGTTTAGAAACCCTAAACCCTAAACCCTAATCCCTTTTGTGTGTCGACCACGGGAGCCGGGATGTTGAGTCAGGGGTTCGTGGTCACGGATGGAGGCGTTGAAGGGTTTGGAGATGAAGGGTTGGATGTAGGCTTTCGGGTTTCAGGCATTTTCGAAGCTCAGATTTCGGATTGGCTTTGGGTTTTCTGTTTGGGATTAGGCTTTGTGTTTAGGCTGGTAACCTGTCGGGAAGGTTGACCCTAGACCCTAAACCCCCGGCACGCAGCCTCCAGGACCTTGAAAGCCACTAGGCTTCTGTGGTGCTCCGCTGAGCCCTTCTGTTCGGGGTTGCGGTCGTCTTTTGGGCGTAGCTACTGAATGCTCGCTAGATACCCTTTAGCAGAGCAACGACGGACGGCCCAGATGCTGAATTTCAAGCTCTAAGACTCTAAGATGCTGGGACATATCGATCTTGATGCAGAGTTTCAACCACAAACTCTAAGGTCCACGTCCCAGAGGAAATGCCAGGAAGTCGCTGCACATGACCTACTTGATGAATACTGGAAACACAGTTAGTTCAGGGTGGGCATCGTACTGATTGCAAACAGGTAGGGTCGACCAGCACTGCTGAGGTGAAGTCGGCGTACGTCGATGCTGGCTGGCTGGCCGACAAGCAGCTCTACTGCAATTGACAGCAAGGCCCTGTGTAGCTTTCGGAGGTGCGCTGGGTATCCGCGGTGGGGTTTGGTGACCAAGTAGAGGCTTCGAAGATCCAGCAATTGCTGGGCACTCGGACTGCCAACAGAGATGCTGAGTTCGTGGGCCTCATTGCCCCCTAAACCCTAAACCCTAAACCCTAAACCCTAAACCCTAAACCCTAAGCCCTAAACCCTAAACCCTAAACCCTAAACCGTCCGTATGATAGAACAGACGAAACCCAAGACGGTCCTGGAGCCTCCAGGCCGACACCTCCAGCTCTAAACCCCTGAGCCAAAAAACCGTATCCTGGAGCCTAACCACTTACTTAGGGGCCTTACTAATTACAATAGCGATTCAATAGGGTCTTGGGGTATATTATACCATAACTACAATAAATAGTGTAGGTAATTATTTAGGCCCTTATATATATATATATACATATATATATATATATATTAGCTCTAAGCCTCAGCTCCTAAACCCAGAACCATTTGCTAGCTCTAAATCTCAACCTTTGAGCCTCGAGCCTGAATCCTGACCATGCAAATCCTGGATGCTGGGCGTTGAGCCCTGAACCCATACTACCTATAGTCTCCATTGCAGTTCCTTTTTTGGTTTAACCAGATATACATTGGGGATCCTATAAGGCAACCCAAAAAGGAGCTACAATGGAGACTGTAGGTACACTCCATTCCTTCAGCTTGTTCTTCCTTGCTTGTAAGGTCTCATAGAGGGAGACAGGATTTGCGGCCTCAGGCTGTCTCTTTTGGGTTTAGGGTAGGGTTTAGGATTTAGGATTAAGGATTTAGGATTTAGGGTTTAGGGTTTAGGGTTTAGGGTTTGAGGTTTAGGGCTTAGTGTAGGGTTTAGGGTTTGGGGTTTAGGGTTTAGGGTTTAGGGTAGGGCTGAGGGTTTAGGATTGAGTCCCAAGCCCTTCGCCCCAAATCCTTCTCAGGATCGACTATGCAGCGGCTGTCAACGCCCGCGATTTCGAGTCTTTGAAGGCCTTGCTCGCCACGGAGGACGAGCCTACTACCTTGGTAGCTTGGCTTGGAGACATAAGCCCTAAACCCTAAACCCTATGCCCGAAACCCTAAACCTTACGGTATACCCTAAACCCTAAACTCCATACCCTGAACCCTAAACCTTACGTGTATACCCTGAACCCTAAACTCCATACCCTGAACCTGAAACCCTACGGTATACCCTAAACCCTAAACCCTGTACCCTAAACCCTAAACGCTACGGTATACCCTAAACCCTAAACCCTCTACCCTGAACCCTAAACCCTACGGTATACCCTAAACCCTGAACCCTCTACCCTAAACCCTAAACCCTAAACCCTCTACCCTAAACCTTACGGTATACCCTAACCCCTAAACCCTCGACCCTAAACCCTAAACCCTAAACCCTAAACCCTCTACCCTAAACCTTACGGTATACCCTAACCCCTAAACCCTCTACCCTAAACCCTAAACCACCTTGCTAGCATGGCTTGGAGTTGAAAAGTGGCTTCGTGCGGATTTCGATGAGAGCTGTTCCAGAGGCTCCAGGTTCCTATTAGGGTTTAGGGTTTCCAGTAGGGTTTCTATTAGGGTTCAGGGTTTCTGGTTTAGGGTTTCGGGTTCAGGGTTTCTGGTTTAGGGTTTCGGGTTTCGGGCTTAGGGTTTCGGGTGTAGGGTGTAGGGTTTAGGGTTTCGGGTTTAGGGTTTAGGGTTCCGGGCTTTGGGTTTCGGGTTTAGGGTTTAGGGTTCTTCGGATATCGGGTGTAGGGTATAGGTTCCCCTTAGCCTTAAACCCTTAGGGTTTAGGGTAAATACCTATAGTCTCCATTGTAGTTCCTTTTTGGGGGATACCGTATAAAATCGTTAATATATATTTGGTTAAACCAAAACAATGAACTACAATGGAGACTATAGGTACTTGGAGGTTCGTGGGTAGTTATAAGTGGGGTTATAAGTCCCCTAATTAGGGTTATAATTATAGATACCCTACTTGTAACCATTGTAACCCCACTAATAACTACCCATGAACCTCCAAGTAGGTTTAAGGTTTAGGGTTTAGTTGGCAGCTTCTTGGCCGATAAGGCTTCGGGGTGCAGGGTTTTCGGGTTCTGCGCTTAGGGTTTAGGGGGGGCTTAGGCTTTAGGGCTTAGGGTTGGGGGTTTAGGGTTTGGGGGTTTAGGGTTTAGGGGTTAGGGTTTAGGGGGATTTAGGGTTTTGGGGGTTTAGGGCTTGGGGGTTTAGGGTCTGGGGGTCTACAGGTGAGGTTGTCGTAGGGCAGCCTTTCTGGTGATACTGCCAAAAAGCCAACCCTTCCGGCGCACATTCCGGTTGGTTTTTCATCACACCCTAAGCCCTAAACTCAAAACCCTAAAGCCTCATGTAGGATCCTGATTAAGGAACCCTTGGCCCTATAACCCCAATGTCTTAGGATTCGTATTAACAACCCAGATAAAGACCCAGGGCTTCTTAATCCAGGACATGTTCAGGTGTGTGGTTACCGTTATAGGAGCCTTTCAGAAGGTGTAGATACCTTATAGAAGCCTTATAGAAGCCCTATATACCCTAAACTCCCCACCTGTAGTTTCCTAAACCTTAAACCCTAATCCCTAAACCCCTAATGCCCTAAACCCTAAGCCCTATATACCCTAAACTCCCCACCTGTAGTTTCCTTTAACTTTCTCGAGTTGTAGCCGGGGCTTCGGAAGCCAAGGTTGGCATTCGCCAGGCCACCGCGACGCGACGAGGATTAGCAATCCCGGGTTGAGGGTTTCGAGAGTTTCAGGTTTAGGGTTTAGGGCTTCAGATAGTTCAGATAGGTTCGACAAGGATCCACGGGTTGAGAGAGTCTGTTTTGGGTGTTCTCTGCGGTAGTTGCAAGGTTCAGGGCTTGAGATTGGAAGAACTGAAGAAGGTTTGACTAAATGGTGTTCATGACTGGGGAGGTCGCCTGCCACGTGGTTTCTCTTGAAGGTGTTTGAATGCCCTAATGCCCTACAGCCCATATCCAACTCGAACCCAGACGCCAAGCAGCCAGACACGTCTTCAAACCCGCCCCCCAAAACCCTAAACCCTAAACCCTAAACCCCCTAAACGCCTACACCCTAAACCCTAAACCCCAAGCCCTGAAAACTAAGCCCTTGTACCCTCATTACCCTCATCTCTGGCCCCTGGCCCTTGATCCTAAGCCCCAAACCTTAAACCCTAAACCCTGAACCCTGGACGCTAAACCCTGAAACCTACCTAGTTCTAAACGTGTATATATAACCACTAACCTATCCATCTATCTATCTGTCTATACATACATACATACATACATACATACATACATACATACATTTACATACTTACCTACGTACGCGAACAACCATGAACCCTAGATTTCAATACATGAGCGATCCGGACTCCAAATCCCAGAACCATAGCACCCATATTATGACCTGATCGCGCACCCCAAAATTCTACCCAAACTCGACACCATGTGGCATTTTCTGCAAAGCTTCATTGGTACTGCCGTGTTGTCCATTAATGCTGTGACGACCTTGCAGACTTCATACCGCGGCACTCTCCGCCCTGAGGCCCTAAATCGTCAAGCTTAAGGTCATAATATACTAATTGTAACATGTAAGAAGCCCCTGAGTGCGCGCAGGAACCCTAAACCCTAAAACCCTAAAACCCTAAACCCTAAACCCTAAACCCTAAACCCTAAACCCTAAACCCTAAACCCTAACCCCCTAAAACCCCAAACCCTAAAACCCTAAACATCCCCTAAAGTCAATTAACTCACAGTTTTCCGCAGTGGCGAGCTTTCCCCATCCGGGCCGAGCTGAGGAACAGATGAAGGAAGAACTCTTGGGCTTGGCACAGGCCGGACCGGTTTAGGCTTTAGGGGTTTAGGGTATTTAGGGTTTGGGGTTTAGGGTTTGTGGTTTTGGGTTTGGGGTTGAGGGTTTAGGATTTTAGGGTTTAGGGTTTAGGACTTTGGGTTTAAGTCTTCGAGTGCTTCGAGCTTCGGTTTTTCCGGGGGTGAACCGACTACGTACAGGGGTCTGAATACTGAAAGGAGAGCACTTACACGTGATATAGTTCTTCTATTCTCATATCAAGTTACTACTCTTACCAATACTACTTACCTCAAGTCCATGATCTTATCATGTCTGCCCTATGTTTTTCCCTATAAAGACCTTGTCAGAGTCCTTTGTACAAATCCTAAACCCTATGTAAAACCCTACCACCCTAAACCCTACCACCCTAAACCCTAAGCCTTAAACCCTAAACCCTAAACCCTAAACCCTAAACCCTAAACCCTAAACCCTAAACCCTAAACCCTAAACCCTACCGAGGCCCTCCTTCAACGCCCCAGGCCGCCTCCTTCCGCCCCGAGTCGGCCGTGACGGCGCGCAACGCGCTGCAGCGCTTCGCGGATGAGGCCCCCGAACTTCAAGGCCCGCGGGTTTTAAAGAGTTTAGGGGCTCAAGGGGTTTAGGGGTTTAGGGTTCAGGACTTTAGGGGTTTAATAGGGGTTTAAGGGTTTAAGGGTCAAAGGGTTAAAGGGTTAAGGGGTTTAGGGGTTTAGGGGTTTAGGGGTTGAGGGGTTGAGGGGTTGAGGGTTTAGGGGTTTAGGGTTTAGGGGTTAGCTAGTGGTTTGGGTTTAGGGGTTTAGGGTTTAGGGGTTTAGGGGTTAGGGGTTAGTTGGTGGTTTGGGTTCAGGTTGATGGTTAACGGTTGAGGGTTGCGGATTCAGACAAGGGGCTACAATCAGCCAGTGGCTATCGCTTTTGATCATACTTTCACGCTTCTATTCTCAGGATTATGAGTCATGATCATTATAGTGAAACTCAAAACCGTCTGTAAACCCGCATCCTGCCAGCCTAACAGCCGAGAAACCCGGCGGAACCCTCTTAAAGCTTCATGCAAACCCCAATCGCAAACCCTAAACCCCACAAAACAGCCCTAAATCCTGCACCCTAAACCCTAAACCCCACGAAGTGAACCATAAACCCTACAAAACAACCCTAAATCCTACACCCTAAACCCTAAACCCAAAGCCCTTTTCCCCTAAACCGAAGTTCCTTGATGAAACCCACCCGACCTCGTGCTATGCGGTCAGCGCCTTGGAAGATCACCTTTTTCGGCTCGGGGGTTTAAGGGTTTGGGTTTAGGGATCGCTGTAATGTAGGGGTCTAAATAATTACCTATACTATTTTGGGGGTTCCTCAGTATATTCATAGTACAATATATCCCGAAAGCCTATTCCATTATTAAGGCCATTATACCAAATACCGCCAGAAACCGTAGCAACGATTCTACGAAACCGGCTTTTGGCAAGCCAAAGCCCAAACCATCCTTTAAGCCCTTGCTCCGAGGCACGAAGCGAAACCGGTTGAGGGTTTAGGCGGGTTTAGGGGTTTAGGGGTTTAGGGTTTAGGGGTTTAGGGTTTAGGGTTTAGGGTATGTCGTGTGGCCTCCATGTTTTTTTAAACCGCGAGACCTTGTAAATCATGACTCGCAACCTGCAGTTTTTACAGTTGGGGGCCACGGGTAAACCCTACAACCATCCACAACCTAAGCCCTTAACCCTAAACCCTGCACCCTGAACCCCAAACCCTAAACCCTAAGCCCCGAATCCCGAACCCCACAGCCCCAAGCGATAAACCCTGAGGCCTACAGCCCCCAAGTCCTATGAACCCTGACCCTAAGCCCCAAACCCTGTAAACCCTGAAAGCCGTATAAACCTGACGCAAACCCTCTAGGGCCCATAAACCCTCTTTGCCCCATGCACACTATAAGCCGTAACCCCAAACCCCTAACCCTAAACCCAAACCCCTATAAACCCCTACAGCTATGTAAACCCTATGGGCCCCATAAGCCCTATGAGTTCTATAAGCCCCTTTCTCCAAACCCCTAACTACCCTAAACCCCGAACCCTACAAACTCTAAACCCCCAAACCCAAAGCCCGAAACTCTAGGCCCAAAGCCTTAAACCCATAAACCCAAAGCGTATCAACTCTAAAGCCCTACACCCTGAACACCACAAACTCTAAAGCCCTAAGCCCTAAACTGCACCCTATAAACTCTAAAGCCCTAAACCCTAAACCCTAAACCCTAAACCCTAAACCCTAAACCCTAAAGCCCTAGATGTTAAAGCCAGCGACTCGCGAGGTTCCCCGAATGCCTCGCAGGCCTTTGAGGCCCTTCAGGCGCTGACTTCTCTGAAGGCGCGGGAGGAGGCTTTAGGGTTTAGGGTTTAGGGTTTTAGGGTTTGGGGTTTAGGGTTTTAGGGTTTGGGGTTTAGGGTTTTAGGGTTTTAGGGTTTACGGTTTGGGTTTGGGNNTGGGGTTTAAGGCTCAGGGTTTAGAGAGAGCGGGGGAGTGTTTCCACATTCTTCAACTTAAAAGCTGCTTGTTCCAAGCTATCTATAGTTGTCCATCTATCTAGCTAGCTAGCTGTGTCATATGCATATGTATATATATATAT
>CAJNDV010029646.1:44300-55038 GCA_905221635.1 Symbiodinium sp. CCMP2456 | reverse complement strand
CTAAACCCTAAACCCCGAACCTAAACTCTAAACCCTAACCCCCAAACCCTAAACCCCAAACCTAAACCCTAAAGCCCTAAACCCCAAACCTAAACCCAAACCCCCAAACCCTAAACCCCAAACCTAAACCCTAAAACCCAAAACCCCCAAACCCCAATGCATGCAAGGGCAAAGGCGCTCTTTTCCCTTCCTCCCAGGATGAGCCGTGGGGCCTCAACCCTTCGAATCTGAGTTGGTCCAAGTTGTTTCTATGAGGGGGTTTAGGGGTTTAGGGGTTTAGGGTTTAGGGTTTAGGATGGGCTTTTGAGGGGTTTAGGGTCTTGCAGGTTTAGGGTTTCGGGTTTAGGGTGATGGGCTTTTGAGGGTCTTGGGGCTTTGGGGGGAAGATTCGAGTAGAGGGGGTGCCTATTATGAGGGGATGCTGATTGAAAGTCTTCAGACCCCTCTACAATGACTGCCTCGGTCGTTGTTGAGGTCATCTGCCGTAAGCGAGCCTCTTTCCTCTGGCTTGGGTTGCCCAGTTCAGGAGTCTGTAGCTACGGGTTTAGGGTTTAGGGTTTAGGGTTTAGGGACATAGACCTTCTCTTCCCTCTTCTTGAGGGTTCGGGCCGCCACTCAGATGTTCTTGGTCGGGACAGGTTTTAGCGCTTCGCGCTCTCCTCCCTCATCGTGCCTGGGTTCTGAAGTATCCCACAGGACAAACTCTAGACGAACTGCGTCCATAGCGTTCTAAAGTGTAGGTGCGATCATATTGCAATTACGCATTGCGCGGTATTCGTCTGGAGACTCGACCAGGGTTTGTGTAAACAATCTAGAACCTGGTGAAGACGTATCGCAGCACAGTACTCCAGAACCCAGGTGCGTTCGATAATGTTGAGGGTTCTCGGAACGGAACTTCATAAAAATACCATCTGCTGCTTAGGCATCGAAGGTAATGTTCATTTTTTGTGAGCTTCTTCTTTGCAGGATGCTGCGCAACGTGTCGTAATAAACTCATAGTTTGATGCAGAGCAGTTGCATGGCTTCTGAAGTTGTACGTGTGACAGTCTGAACGTGGTATCAAGTGCACTGGGTGGGTGATGCTGGAATTACCAAGCAGCAGGCTGCCCAGAAGGAATGATTGTGCAAGACCCTACATCTAACGGGCCTGCAGACCAATCCTAATCTAAGTCTCATAAAAAGGAAGAACTCGCAAGTAAATATCGGAGGTGCAGCAGCCGTAGACTTGGCCAATGACCCCGGCGATGGAATTCCGTCGCATCTCCTGCAGCCCAACTTAGATACCGAACACTGGAAAACACCAAAACCTGAACCCTGAGCCCTTACGCTGCACTGCAGAACCCCTAAACCCGAAAACCCCAAAACCCCTAAAACACCCAAAAACCTAAAACCGCAAAAGCCCCAAAAGCCTGAAAGCCCAAAAACCCTTCAACCCGAAACCTTTCTCAGCCCTCAGGAGAGGGCCTTCAGAATCAGGACCGGGCTGTCGGGGCCTGTTCTATGACGTTTACGATGGTGCTGGGCAAATAAGGGTTCCTTTCAAGGGACCAAGAGGGTCTGGGTTCAGGGCTTTGGGGTTTAGGGTTTAGGGTTCAGGGCTTTGGGGTTTAGGGTTTAGGGGTTTATGGATTTCATGGTTTAAGGAAGAATCATGGGTTTAGGGGTTTAGGGTTTAGGGAAGCTTAAGGCTTAGGGGGTTAGGACCAGACCACTAGAAAATTCCCTGACATCTTCTACCGGCAAACCCAAACTCAAACACACATCAAATACGAAAACCTTGCGGCACCCTCATAGAAACCCTGTATCGAATCCTAGCACCCTCATAGAACCCTTGTGCCCTTGTTGCCAATTTTGCGACACCCTCAGAGAAACCGCGTCGCGCCCCTTTAGAACTCTCCTGCAGCTCGCTTTGGATTCGGTCGCAGGAGACGCGAGTTGCTTTGGCCTCGAAATTCCTGGGGCGGCTCCACAGTGTGTTAAAACCCCAACACTCGGAACCCTAAACCGGAAATTAGGGTTTAGGGTTTAGGGTTAGGGTTGAGGGTTGAGGGTTTAGGGCTTGGTACTCGTGGTTTCTGCAAGTTTGGGCTTGTGCCTGGTTCTTTCAAAGCTGCGAGTATCCGGCTTCCAGGATGCCACCCGCTTATGTTTTTAGGATTTACGCCCTTCTGGCTGTAGGGTCTGTGTATGCTTCAGGGTTTAGGGTTTAGGGTTTAGTATTCCGGATTAGGGTTTAGGAAAGGGATTAGGCTTTGGGCTCGAGGGCTCGCGCGTTCAGCTAGACGAGGCTTGTCGAGTGCACAGCTCCAGAGAGGCGTCGACACCTCTTAATTAAGCTGAGTACCTCAAGCCGTAAAGACATGCTGAATAATGTGAATTAAACCCCTCCTCCTTAACAGTCTCTGTGTACCTCTTCCCATACATCGGCTGGAACTGTCTAGGGTGTTTTTGAGAATGCATGGAGCATGCAATCATGAGCGAACAGCCTCGATCCCATGCAAGTTGAGAGCACCCTGAACAGTACTTACTTCTCAGCCCTTTCAGTTCCGTCGTCCTTCGTCAACATACCAGAAGGAAGGTGGCTGCAAGCAAGAAGCTATCATAGCACACTCTCCCTGATGTATACATCGTGACGCCTCTGAGTGCCAAAGCTCTATGCTTAAACCCTAAACCCTAAACCCGAAACCCTAAACCCTGCAGGCCAGGGTGCAAGGCTGCGTTGCAGCGCTCGAGGCTGTTGATCGCGGCAAGGAGCTTTCCAAGAGGCATGTCTTCGAGTCGCTCTGCCAGCTCTTCCTGGGGGATCTGGGTTTAGGATTTAGGGTTTAGGGTTCAGGGGGATGCTTACCCATAGGCCCCATAGTAGTTCCTTTTTGGGGTTCATACTTTCAATCCTATAGGGTAATCCCAAAAAGGAACTACTATGGGGCCTATGGGTATTGATGTCACCCACCAAGTAACCAAGAGCGACCCTCGAGGATCACTTTTGTTCTGAGTAATCACTACAGATCTACCACAACTACTAGAAGTCTACGACCACTGCTACGACCATCACAATACCTATCCCCTAAGCCCTAGACCCCAGACGCCCAAACCTATACCCTAAACCCAAAACCATGAACCTTAAACCCTAAACCCTGAAGCCCGTTGGCCACTCTGAACCGCTTGCGGTCCCATGGGTTTACCAGAAATAGATGCTAAACCCCTACACAGACCTAAACACCAAGCCCAAAGCCTTAACCCTATAAATGCTAAACTCAAAGTCAAAAATCCCAAACCTCTTCTGCCTCTTGCAGCCTTGGATCCGGGCTGTGCAAAGCGCGGCTGGGACGCCGTAGGAGACCCTGATTCCGGATCTCCTGCGGTACCCAGAAGGGCTGCTATAGGGGTTCTATGACATAAGGGCCTTAATAAAGGGTTTGGGGGGATGTTATAGGTGTAGGGCTTTCAAAGGTCTTTCAGAATTTTAGCTGTGCCGTATTGTATACAGAGTGTTATAGAATGTTTGCAAGGCTTCATTGTGTTCTATGAAGTACAGAGTTTAATGGAGCTTCGAAAAAATGGCTCTGCAGGGTGTCGCAAAAACTAGCATCAGTTGCAAGAACCCCTAAACCCTAAACCCTAAACCCTAAACCCTAAGCCCTAGGTTCAAGAACAGCTGCAATGATGGGATCAGGCCCCTGCTGCAGTAGCCTACTTGTCTTCGACATAGAAGCAGCGAGCATACAACAAGCAGCAGATGCAACAACTGCAGCAACCATAATCAGGACAGAAAGCAGCAACACCACAAAAAAAAACAACAACTATCATTCATGACTTGCTACAGCTTTTTTCCAATCAGCAACAGGTGAAAACGTGCAAACAGCATTCCGATCACATCGGACCGGAGAGCAGCTGCAACAACAACCCCGTCACGACGAC
The DNA here is from genome assembly GCA_905221635.1 of Symbiodinium sp. CCMP2456. Lineage (NCBI taxonomy): Eukaryota > Dinophyceae > Suessiales > Symbiodiniaceae > Symbiodinium > Symbiodinium sp. CCMP2456. The sequence continues at coordinate 51,117 of CAJNDV010029646.1, read as the reverse complement.
TTTGAAATAGCTTGCTACACCGCTGCCCTACTTTGCACTGCTGGCTTTTGCAATGAAGCTTCTGACACCCAAACGTCTCCCCGAAACTGGAAACTGGACTCCTTGAATGCGATGCCCACCCGATCTCAAAATCTCCGAACCTAAGCAAAAGTAGCAAAGAGTCTCAGTGAAATAGGATTCAGAAACATGATGCTTATGTGGAGCCCTGATGAATACTCGTAATGGAGATCGTAATGCTGGTTTTGACAACTCGTGCGTCTGCCAGTTCGCGCCACCATGAACCCTGATCTCTGAACTGTAAGCCAGAGCCGTTTGCACTCGGTCTCCCCCCGGCGTCTCCTGCACTGCTTGCGATTGCCACAAGCGGACCAACTGCCTGCTGTCTATCCGGCTTTGTTGACTCGGGGTTCGCGATAGTAGCCATTTGGGGCTTATGTGGTTTAGGGGTGTTCGGTGGTTTCGTGGGAAGGGTCATTCTCAAACTCGCTTTCGGTCTCTTTCTCAGAAGGTCAAACCTTGTGAACTCTCATACCGGAGCAACCCCGTCTCGGACAAACCCCCAAATAAGTCCCTAAATCAAAGATGCTAAGCCCCAAAAACTTCACACCGATTCACATCCTAAATGAATGGCCCCGAACCTGGGTTTTTTCACGAGGGATCCTACATCCTGAATATGCCTTAAAGTCTTAAAGCAAAGTCTTCATCAAACAAGTTCTTGAATCACTGAGAACACTCCCAAAGCCTCTCAACCCTAACCACTGAAGCCTGACTCCTCCATCCCAAAATCCCGGCCAACAAACTACACTTGAAATTCCCTAAACCCTAAACCCTAAAGACCCAATCCCCCAACCTTCTCACCCGCACAAACCTAACCAAACCCCGAGAACCCCCAATCTCTAGACCCTATAACCCCTAAACTTTCAAGCCTTGAGCCCCCAAAACCCCAAACCTTTTAACCTTAAGCCCTAAAGCCTTGAGCCCCAGAATCCTAAACAGCCCCAGAATCCTAAACCCTTAACCTTAAACCCCGAACCCCTTAAACCCTGAAGCCTTGAGCCCCAGAATCATAAACCCTTAACCTTAAACCCTAAACCTCTAAACCCTTAAACCCTGAAGCCTTGAGCCCAAACCCCTAAGCCCCTAAACCCTTAAACCCTTAAGCCCTGAAGCCTTGAGCCCAAAAATCCAGCCTACAGGCGCGTTGCAGCCCGTGCAGGGCGCTGCGGCGCTGCGCGGCCTCCCTCCGGGCCAGGTGGCCGCGCCAAGCGTTCCTCGAGCTCTTCACAGGGTTGAGGGTTTTGTAGGGTTTAGGGTTTTGTGGGGTTTAGGGTTTTGCAGGGTTGAGGGTTTTGTAGGGTTTAGGGTTTTGTAGGGTTTAGGGTTTTGTGGGGTTTAAGGTTTTGGCTTTGTAGGGTTTCGGGTTCTGTAGGGTGTAAGGCTCTGTAAAGTTTAAAGCTTTATAGGGTTTCGGGTTTTGTAGGGTTTCGGGTTTAGGGTGTAGGGTTGAGGGTTAGGATTTTGGGCTAAGCTCGGACTTAAGTAGATGAGTTTTAATGTGTCGGGGCTTGAACAGGACTGGGAGTTGTCTTCCAGTTCAAGAGTTGAGGCGACGCCTGAGTTTAGCAACGGTGCTAGTTTAAATGTTTGGCTCGGGCTTCGCGTTTGCTCTCGATCTTCATTTAGTATATCATGTCTTCATGTAATCTAGTATAGAAGAGGATAGTATATGAGATGGTAAACTGTATATCATGTGTTGTAATGACTGACTTATAGCTGGCCTGGGCTACGGGCTACGTTTCCTTAACCAAGCATCTGAATTGGAAGGGCAGCTCGCGTCCGGCGCCGCCGCCGGATCCAGATGACAGTGCGATGAAACCATCGCCTTTGGAGTTCAGGTGTAGGGTTTTGGGTTTTGGGTATTGGCTTCAGGGTTTAGGGTTTAGGGTTTGCGGTAGGGTTTAGGGTTTAGGGTTCAGGGTTTAGGGTTTGCGGTGGAATGGCGCAAAGGGCAGAAATGTCTTGCGACAGCGGAAATTCGTGTGCATCGCAGAATCGCAGTATGGCGATGTGCAGCTGGAGCCCCACAATGGAGGGCTTTTCTTTTTCTTTCCCACCCCACGCTGTCTGACGTGGCCAAACCGCCCAAACATATATTCATTTTAGAGTTTAGCTCTAAACTCATCTCATGGTTTTCTTCTTTATTTCAATAGCAAGGCAGGGCAGGGGCAGAGGCAGGGAAGAGCGGGGCGGCAGGGCAGGGCAGGCAGAGCATAGATCTGATGGCTGGATTAAAAATAGGTTTCCGGATGGCCAACAGCAACAAGCAAGTTCTCTTTCTTTCGTCCTTGAGGGTTGAGGGTTTAGGGTGTAGGCTGGATGTAGAAACTCGAGTTTGGGGCTTCCGGCTCAGGTTTGGCTAGCTTTGGGCTTCAAGCCCCGAGCCGAAGAAGTTGCTCATTTGGGAGTTTCCGATACTACGGAGCACCTTATTTTAGGGCCCTTATAATAAGGATCCTACTATTTTGGGTGACCGGGTACTAGATTAGGGTCCCCTATGTTCGGGAACCCCCATTTCTTGATGCTACAGCCCCAGTCTCCTAAAACCCCAAAGACCGAACACTTCTTCATGCAGCAGGAACAGCCTAACAGCAGTCTTTCAAAACTCCAGAAGCACCAACACCATCTAGCATAAACTTCTGCATCTATACCCTCGTCCACCATAAACCCCAAAGCCCTGAGACACGATTCCTACGACACAAACGATATCTACAACCATAGATTAGAAATCTGTATAAATTTAATAAAACACGACGAAAACTAACTAGCAAGCAAACCCACCCCTGAACCCTAAACCCTGTAGTCCTGCACCCTATAACCCTACATGCTATAACCCTAAACCCGTTAATCATAAACCCTCTAACCCAGACCCAAGTAGCTGGAGCTTGCATGCGCTGGCGACCTGAGATGTGCTGCAAAATCGCCAAGCTCACGGGCTGGGGCTTTCGGGTTCAGGGAAAGAGTTTAGGGGCTTTGGGCCATAGGGCAGGAGTTACAGGCTTGGGGTTTAGGGCTTTGGGGTTTAAGGCTTTGGGGCTTCTAGGTATTAGACTTAGCGTTTCGGGATTTCTTCGGGGTGTGGATTTAGGGTTTAGGGCTGTCGGGGTTTAGGGCTTTGTGCTTCAGGGGGGCTTATCGCGGTATGGGTTAGGCTTTTGGGTTCGAGGGTGTGTGATGCCAGATGGCGCGCTCTCGCGCCGACCAACTCCTACTGGGTCTCTGCATGTATGCGCGTCGTCTACTCAGATGTAACCGAGAATAAACATGCACACACACACACACACTGCACTCTCTTTCTTTTCAATCTAAAGTATGAAGTGGCATCTGCAGGAGTCTGTTTGCATAAACCAAACAAAAACCCACCATTTTGTACGAACAGCTGCCCTCCACATCATGAGCGGTCGCCCCTAAACCCTGCACCCTGAATCACCAGCACTTAACCTGAACTCCAAAAATTCAATTCTGAAATCCGAAACCCTTAACACACCCGTCTAAGGCAAACAAAACGATTCCAGATTTTGAAGCCAGCGACCATGGCAAGGAATCGCTGCCTCGCCAAGACGGAGCGAATCCATTCCTGCCTAGGTCAGAGAAATCAATATGACTTTGCAGGGGGTTTATGCGTGTCTGTAAGGTTTTGCAACAGGTTCTATTGTAAACCTTCAAAGCTTTACAGGGTGTCATGAGTCAAGGAAATTTCGTTTGACACTTTCAGAACACACTGCAACGAACTTATAATCACCCTAAAGGCTTAGCAGTGCGACAAATGAGCACAAAGTATGACTCACTTCGGCAAATGAGCACGAAGTAGGGCTCGGGCATTCAACGAGCTTCAACGTGGAGGTTTCAGAAAATAGGGTTTAGGGTTTAGGGTTTAGGGTTTAGGGTCCCTTAACCCTAAACCCTAATATAGTACCCTAAATAGTAGGATCCTTGTTATAAGGACCCCCAAATAGGATACCCTAATTTTCGGAAACTCCCACATGTGTCTTCAGTTTTGAGATCCAAGATTTCAGAGCCTAGTCTTCTCTTGGCGCTGGGTTTGGGGCCATTTTGGGGTCTAATTAGTTAAGAAGTGTAGGTAGCTACAGGTAGTTGCACAAAGCCATGAACCTTTGGAGCCTTCAGCCTGCCCACCCATAAGAACAGTGCCTTTCCGGCAGAAGTTGCTGCGAAAGCCGGCTTTGAGGCGGGACAGCCCCAACAGTTCCGGGTGCACAGCTTAGGGTTTAGGGTGGTGTTTAGGGCTTTATTAATGCTTGGGAGCAGCGATACACTACATACTGCACGACCTAGCCCTTCAACGAAGCGAAGCAGTGGACGACAAAACCGGCTGCTAGCTCTTTTGCTGCAAGCTGTGTGTGCAACTGCACTACCCGATGACTCCAGCACCCTTAGCCGTTTCAATGCGAGACGACAGCCCTACATCCGGAGCTTCAGGCACCTGAACCGCAAACGAAGACGCTAACAACATTCCAGCTCAACCCTAAACAGTATCCCGTCACCGAAGCCTGCACCCTAGAAGTTTTGCAACCCCCAAACTTCTATGAAGCCGAACTCTCTGCCTCTGAGCCCTGAAACAGAACTGTTGAACATACCCGAGGTGCAGGGCAGCCACGGCTTCACTTTTCTCCTTGTACTCCTGGCTTTCGCGCTCGGAGGAGCAGGTTTTACATAGGGTCCGGGGTTTACAAATCTCTCAGCCCTATACAACCTAGACCTCAACGCCGTTTGAGTGCCCTAAACCCGAAGCTAATCCCAAAAAACCTATCACCCTCCTGAATCCCGTAACCCTTGAAGGTCCCTAAAGAACTCATGTTGAAAACAAAATCCTAACCGCCCTTAAAGAGAATCGATCAAACATCCCTGAAGAAGTCGAAGCCCCTTGATCCTCCTATATAAGAACGTTACAGAAACGATGAAACCCTCAACAAAACCTTTAAGCGCTGCTGCCACAGCACAGCCCGGGCCAAGCGCCCGCGCTGCACTGCCTGGATCTTCGTAGCAGCACGCTGCCTCTTCACAGGTTAAGGCTTTGGGGGTTCAGCATACAGTTCAGGGTTTAGGGCTTAGGAGTTTAGGAACTTTGGGGTTAAGGGTTTGGGGGTTTAGTATACAGTTCAGGGTTTAGGGCTTACTTGTAGGAGTTTAGGAACTTAGGGGTTAAGGGCTTAGGGGTCACCACCTCCGCAGTTCTTCTGCGAGTCGTCGGGCTGCTTTGCCCCGGCTGAGGGCCTGCGCAGCGAGTAGGAGGGGGCGGCAGATGTGGGGATTCTGGGTCATTGTAGGGCTTACGGTTTAAAGCTTAGGATTCTGAGTTATAGGGTTTAGGGTGTACGGTTCTTAGGTTTAAGATTCTGAGTTATAGGGTTTAGGGCGTCGTTAAGGTTTAAGGTTTAGGATACTGATAGGGGCTAAGGTTTAGAATTCTGAAGTATAGAGTTTATGGGGTTTAAGGTTTAAGGCTTATAGCTCTAGGGCTTACGGCTTAAGGTTTAGGATTCTGAGTCACAGCTTTAGGGTTTTCAGGTTTAAGGTTTAGGACTCTGAGTTATAGGGTTTAGGGTTTCAGGTTCAGGTTTGTTTAACCATTCAAGGGTTTAGGAGGTTTAGGTTTCTGAGTTGTTACATAGACCTAGGACGGTTCTTGCGGTATACACGGTTTAGGGTTTAGGGTGTGGTGACGTCATGGGTTTAGGGTTTAGGGTTTAGGATGTGGTGACGTCATGGGTGCAACCCCTGTCAAGAAGGCAGGTGCTCCCACTCGGGTTGAACCCTTGTCAAGTGGTGAAGGATGGGGTGGTAAAGGCAGGGACCCAAAACCGGAGGGTTTTTTGCCCGTGAAGGGTTGGGGGGCGCAACCCTAGCCAAGAGAGAGGGTGCACCCACCAACCCTTCACGAGTTGGAGCCGGCCCCCTTCTTGACACCGGTTGGACCCCCCAAACCCTTCACGAGTTGGAACAGCCTGTCCTGTTGACAGGGGTTGCACCCCCCTCCCTTCACGAGTTGGAGCGGCTGGCAACAGTGGCCGAAAATCTTGGAAACTTGGGCTTGGTTTTGGGGCTTTTGTGGGCGGCTCCCAGACGTCCTGTCGACAAGGGTTAGGCTCCGCGTACGCGTTTTCTGCCGGCCGCTTCGGGCTCCGCGGTGACGGTTGTCGAGCCCCCTGCGAAAACTTTAGAGCATAATTCTATTGAGACACTCTCAGGAACTGCGGTTGGTGTTTATTCAGGCCCCGATAGTGAACTGTTCGCGAAGTTGCTTCATGGAGGGATAAAGGACACAGTGCCATAGTATTACTTCATAGAGACTTGAAGAGGAATACTCCAAGCTGCACAAGTTAAGCGTGAAGATGAGCTGCTGTACCCGTTCTGTTGCGGTTTTGTCGGCCGTTGTATACCTTAACCTACCAAAACCTACTTTTTTGTAGGGTCCCTAACAATTCTCTATTAGGTTTATAATAAGAACCTACCAAAAGGTAGGTTTTGGTAGGTTATGGTAGCATGTCAGAGGGCAGAAAGTAGTTTGGAGAGCCAAGGCCCGAACTCCTGCTCAGCCCAGACCTGGAAATCTCAAGAAAACCCTGGAACTCTAAACTCCTGAATATCCCTCCGACCCCTAATCCCGAAGCATCCCGCTCTCCCCAAAAACTCCACACCCCAAAACACCTACAAGGCCTACAGTAAAGCCTCTGCTGAGAAGAATCGATCCAAGGTGAGGATCTTTCTTGAAGATCCCGGGGGGGGGGGGGGGGGGGGG
>CAJNDV010029646.1:28274-42286 GCA_905221635.1 Symbiodinium sp. CCMP2456 | reverse complement strand
TTTAGGGGTGTAGGGTTTGGGGTTTACGGTTTAGGGTTTTTTGAAGGCTTCCCTCGTAGAAACCCTTCTAGAAATTCTTGCAGAAAGCCTTCTAGACGGGATTTAAGGTTCAGGGTTGAATGGGTTTAGGGGCAAGATGTGGTGGAGTCCGACCCGTCTTGAAGATTTTAGATTAGGCTTCCTAAACTCATCGTGTTTTGCATGTAGACCTTGGAATCGGGTGGAATCAGGTCCTTCGGATTTGAGGGATAGACATAGAGCATCCTCTGTGCTCGGTTTGGGTTGTTCTCACAACAGTTCGGGGACGGCCACGGCCGATGCTGACAAGACAACCTCAACAGTGAATCGAATGGAGGCAGCTTGTGGTGTAAGGCCTTCAATCCAATCTTTGTAGAGAACACCCTACAATAATTCCCCAAAGTAGGGCAAAGCTGGTCATGCAATTTGGAATTTGCGATCAGCTGGGCTCCTTTCGGAGATCCGCTCAACTTCGAACCCCGGGAACTCAAGCCGAAATGGCTCTAGCTGCCGAAGACCTGAACTAAACCCGAATATTTACATGGTACCATACCCCAAACCCTAAACCCCTGAACCCTAACCGCCCAATCCCTGTAAACCCTATACCCTAAACCCAACCCTGAACCCCTAAACCCTAAACCCTAAACCCTATAAACCCTAAACCCTACACCCAACCCTAAACCGCGCCGAGATGCTGGAGGCCATATCCCGGCGCATCCGGAAGCACGTGAGCAACTCTTTCTCGAAGCTGCCTTTGTAGGGGTGTGTTTTTAGGGTTTAGGGTTTAGGGTTTATAGGGTTTAGGGTTTAGGGTTTTGGGGCCCTATTATGATTTTGATTTACCCCAAGACCCTATTCTAACTAATTATTAAGGTCCCTACAGTATATGGCTTTGCAAAGGCATTGTCAGGTACTTCTGCATGGTGTTATGGTTTGTTTTTGCGGTTGCTGCAGGGTTTTAGGGGGTCTTCAACGCTTGATACGGTTCACGTACAAGAGGTTTACAAGAGGCCGTCAGTTTAGGATTTTCATGGCTCTAAGCTGTCAGCGCACTCAACAAAACCTAAGCCTGAAACCACTGATGTGCGGGCCTCAATAATTAGAATAGGGTTCGGGGGGTCCTTTATATAGTATAATTATTATAAGGAACCCCCAAAATAGTATTGGCAATTGTTTAGGCTTCTATAGTACCAACTCCAAACCTTCAATTCGTGATGCCCTGAAAAACCTAACACAAATCCCTAACCAGACAAGATAGACACCCAACAGGAAAAGAAACCAAAAACCTTGAACCCACAAAAACCGATGAAGCCTAACTCGAAACCCTCAACCCTAATGCCTAAACCCTATGCCCCGCTACATGGCCCTAGACCCTAAAACCCCCAACCCTAAACCCTAAACCCTAAACCCTGAACCATAGCCACGGCACCCGAAGAGGAGCCTTGCTGCCTCGGCGTACTCTCCCCGACCCACCTCGAATTCCAGCCTTGCGCACAACGGGTCGATGGTAGGTGCTCCAAAGCCGCTAAACCCTATAAACCCTAAACGGGTTCCTTTAAGGATTCCTGTAAAGGATTCTAGAAGGGGTACTATGAGGTCTACCACATTGGGTATTCCTTCATTAGGCTCCTATATTATTGCTAATTCGGAAGGCCCTTAGATCATTTAAGTTTCTGTGCGCGCTTTCGGGCTGTACGGTTTTGGTGTTTGTTGGGTCTCTGGAGCTGTTGGGGCTTCGGGTTTTAGGGTTATATAAGAGGATTCAATGTACGGATCTAGGCGCTTGGGTTCGGAGGGGGGGTGGGGTTTCAGCATTCGGCGTCTGTTTACGGGGGATTGTACCGGAGGTGTTCAAGCAATTCTCGGTGTTGGTTTCTGCAGAATGCCAACCCTACGCCACATCCTGAAGTCCAATGCCTAAACTCGCAACACGACGACTGCTACGGTGCTTATCTCCAGCTGTCTCCATGTCTCCGGGTCTCTCTCTCTCTCTCTCTCTGTCCTTCCCTCGTTCATCGAAAGTAACACATTAGCACCGTAGCTGTCCAAGAATGGAATCTCTTGATGAGATCTTCATCACTTTTCTCTAAGCTCTGGACCCCAACGCCTACCTGCGAACCCCCAACGCCAAACCGTCAAGCCCACACCCGAAGCCCCTAACAATGTAGAGAAAACAGCAGCCCTCAACCCCAGCATAATATTCACAAATATAGGGGCCTTAATAAACAGAATAGGGTTTGGGGGGTATATCATAATTACTATAACTGGAATAAGGAGCACCCTCAAAATAGTATTGGTAATTATTTAGGCCCCTACATTAAGCCATCAACCCCCTGCCCTGCCTTGAACTGCCATAGCGTACTTGTTTGTATGCTCTTGTTACACACCCGGCTCTAGAATCTATAGGGGCCCGGGGCCCGTGAAAACGTCGGTGTTAGTTTAATGGAGGAGCCTACATAACTACATATAATGCACTTACTTTTTTTGGGGGGTTCCTATCATACTTATAGTATAATATACACCCAAACCCTATTCTCATGAGCAAGGCTCCTATATTACCGTAAACCTTGAGCCCCGAAGAGACGCCCTCAGCCCAAAGTCTAGACGTGGGTTTAGGGTTTAGGGTTTAAGGTTTAGGATTTACGGTTTAGGGTTTTTCAGGTTGATAGGGTTTAGGGTGTAAGGTTTAGGGAGAAGGTCTAGGGTTTAAGGTTTAGGGTTTAGGGACCCTTTGAACCCCTACCTTTTCAGGCTTTCTGAGACGAGTCATGTAAAAGGTAGGGTTTTGAGGCTAGGGCAAACCCTACGACCCTACGGTTTACCATCGCATCAGAAAGACAGATGTATCAACAAGTTACAGCACAACTTCCTTGCACATCCAAGCAAACCCCTAAGCCCGAAACCGTAAACTCCTGAACTACTGAACCCTGAACCCCCCACCCCCCCCCAAAAAAAACAACACCCTGAAGGCAAAACCAACGTAAAACATATTGAACTCAGAAGAGACCGCCTTGACCACATGGGCTTCTCAAGCCGCCAGTACTCGAGCACTGCCTCCAAGATTCTGAGTGAAAGCTTGCCTAGGGTTTCGGGTTGAGGGGTGTTTGAGGTGTTCAGAATTTCGGACTTGCGACCTAAGGCCCTAAGGTTTGGGATGGGCTTCAGGCTTGAGGTTTGGGGTTTGGGGCTGAGCAGCAGACCTTTTGCCCTGCGATTCGGTGTTCCTTAGAGATGCAAGAACTGCATGATTAATTAAGCCTGCATATGCATATATCCTAGGCCCTAAACCCCTAAACCCTAAATATGATTACATATGTGTATATTATGTACTGACATGGAACACTGCACCCTCTGAGCTAAGACACCCTTTAATTGCGTGAGCACTGACTAACAGGAGACCTACAACCTTTAACCCTACATCGAGGGCCCTCCCTAAACTCCCACATGAGTAGTTTTCCAAATGAGGGTCCGTTTTAAGTCCCCAATATAGTACGGCACCCTTATAAAAAGGACCCCAAAAGGGACCCTAATTTAGAGAACTACCCACATGACCGTTGACACAGCCTCTCGATGTCGGTGCCGCACGGGATAGCCAGCACGGCTCACCCGGATGGCCTCGCCAACCAACGGCTTCAGGCATTCAAGGCTTGCTTGGTCCCTGCACGGGTTCCTTAAAAGAGTTCTATAACTGGGTGCCTTTCAGGGTTGCGTAGGAGTGTTAAAGGCAATGGGAGCTTATGGGCTTTGTATAAAAAAGAGCCCTAAGTAAACGTATCAGAAAGTTTTGAGGCGTCTAAACTCAGCCTTTTGCAGGGAGATCTCTACATGATGGGGGCCTAATTATGACAGAGAGGTCCTATGAAATTACCAGGGCTCAAACATGGGATCTCCCCCCCCAGCGATGGGATTCCGTCAAGCAGAAGAAGATCTTAGTTGCTGAGTTCATAAGCCCCCCAAAAGTGTACACTTTCAGTTTTACAGTGGGTTATGTTATCATAAACCTTAAACTCTAAACACTAAACCCCTAAACCCTAAACCCTAAACCCTAAACCCTAAATCCTAAACCCTAAACCCAAAAATTGTAAAGTCTATCCACTCAGCTGCTAAGAGATCAGGGTTCAGTGTCTCTGTCCAAGCTTTGCTTCTGTGCTTCCAGGGGGGTCCTATGGTGCCGGCTTTGATGTGGTTTAGGGTTTAGGGTTTAAGCTTTGACGGCATCATGCTTTGAGCTTCGAGGATAAGAGCTTAGGATCTACAGTTTTTTCGTCAAAGGGTTGCGGTCTGGGGGGTTTAGAATTTAGGCTTGTAGGATTTGGGAGTGAGGGGTTGGGGTTTCGTCCAGGGTTTAAGATCCAACAGGGCAGGTGTAGCTGCGCTGCAGTGTCGCTGGCTTCCCAAGAGGATAACTGCCGCGTGTGTCGTGGGTCCCTACCTTAAGCTACCAAAACCTACCTTTTTGTAGGGCCCCTATAAATTAACTCCATATTAGGTTATGCAATAAGAGCCTGCAAAAAAAGCAGGGTTTAGTAGTTTAAGGTATGAAGTTGCACCTGAAACCCTCAACCTGAAGCCTCCAACCCCAGACTTCACATTTAGGGTTGAGCTTAGGGTTTAGGGTCCAGGGTTTAGGGTTTAGGGTTCAGGGTTTAGGTTTCAGGGTTTAGGGTTCAGGGTTTAGGGTTCAGGGTTTAGTGGGTTTCGGTTCCGGCAGTCTCTATGGGGTCTTGTGCAGGCTGTCGGGGTTACTCGCTCCTTGCTGATGGCTTTTGTGCGAAGGTTCTGGTGCTGTCGGACGTAATACTGTCAACCTAAACCAACCCCAAACCCCTTCAACCCTAACCATCCTAACCCTTAAACCCTAAACCCTAAACCCTAACCAACCCCAAACCCCTGAAAGCTAAATCGAGACCAACCCCTGCCTCGTAATCCTAGGCCCCACGAATCTTAAAGGATCCTACAAGCCAACCGCGAACTGAACTCCACGTCCATGAAACCCTAAAGCCACAACACCCCGTTCGAGCCCCTGTAAGGACGCTACGGCCACTACGCCACAACCCAAAACCATCTTCCATATGAAGCCCACTTTATTGATAACTGGGTACCCAGAGACTCCAATACCCTTAATAAAGGAATATACCTTTTTTTCTCTGGGTATTGGAGTCTTTGGGTAAAGAAGCCTCCAACACGCCCTGGTATCTCAGTTGCTCCACCACCGAACTTCGGTGCAAGACCTGACGCGTTCCGGGAGGGCTGTTGGGGTTCAGGGTCTTTTCTGGGTTTATGGCTTGGGAGTTTAGGATTTGGGTTTTATGCTATCAGTTTCCGACTGACTTGGTGTCTATATAACTACTAATGACCCAGAACTCGAATGCAAGATCTCCTCTGTTAAGGAATATAAATGGGCTCGTGTGTGGATATGTCGGTGCTTTTAGGGAGGGATCCCCCCACGAAGATAAGGCAATTTACCGGCAGCGCGCTTTGGGGCCTACCCTAAACCCTAAACCCTAAACCCTAAACCGAAATCTACGGCAGGAGTCCCCGAGCATGAGAAACGCCGTTGTGGGGCAGGCCGTGAGACCAGACTCGACAGTCACAGGGAGCTGATGAAGCCCCGACACTGTAAGCTTTTTGTATAGGGTTTAGGGTTTAGGGATTAGGGTTTATAGGGTTTAGGGTGTAAGTTTTTTTGGTAGTTGGCGTAAGGTAACACCTGGTTTGCTACTGACTGAAATTCCTCATCGCACGAGAAAACATAAAGAAACCATTTTGATCCCAAATCCCATGGCCTGAACTCTAAACCCCAGGTACCTACTATATAGGGTTTAGGGTTTAGGGTTTAGGGCCTAAGGCCCTATATAGTAGGCACCTGGCGGGTTAGGGTGAACTCTCAACCCTGTATCCTACCAAAACGCATCCCAGACCTCTAAGGCCGTCGGCCCTGCTGTTCTTTTCCAGCCCAGTATAGGGTTTAGGGTTTAGGGTTTAGGGTTCAGGGTTCAGGGTTTAGGGTTTAGGGTTCAGGGTTCAGGGTTTAGGGTTTAGGGTTTAGGGTTTAGGCCCAGCAGTACAGTGTTAGTCGTGATCGCTTCCTAGGCGAAGATAACAAGGAAACTGCCTCGACTCTTACGCCTGAGGGCCCTCAACCCTAAAGCCTAAACCCCATAGGCCGTAATCCCGAAGTCCTCAAGCCGAAGCCTTAAGCCCGGTTGCCCCCAAATCGATGAAGTTTGACAGCTCAGGGATTATACCCTAAACCCTAAACCCTAAACCCAAAAGGGTTTTATGTAGGCGCCTGAATAATCAGAATAGGGTTTTGGGGTGTGATCGGACAAGGGGGCTGTCCGTGCAAACGAAAGGGCTTGTGACCTCACCTGTGAATTTTCCGGCCGTATCCGTGGAATCAGCCTTTAGAGATTGTATCCGTGATGACTTTGGTCATCAAATCAAACTTGGATTGCCATGCATGACGCATCAAGTACATCAAGTGAGATTTCGGTGGCAGCTGGACACTTTCGGTTCAGATTTGTCGGTACAATCGAGAAGTGAAGCCTTTTGCGGCAGTGGGCGCACTGTTCATCGTTAGCCCAACAAGGCTTTGTCAAGTGTGTGTGCGACGGATGCTCAAGAATTTGAGATTGTTCGTAAGACTCAAATGCATGCTGACAACGTGCAAGTCGTCTCAGCACAGCTTTGAAGAGGCAAGTGGTAGCTGAGTGATACATTTTACTTTGATGTCAGGCGGGCTGAGGTTGACTTTTAAGTCATTGACTAGAGCAACACAAGGCAGTGATTTACTTTTAAGACTTTAGCATACAAGCGCTGCAAAGTCCAGTTGTTGCTGATCACTTCTGCTCGAAAGATTGTCTGCTTGTCAGTGAAGGCCGCACAGAAGTCAGCGGGAGTAATGCGCGGCACATGTGTGTTGACTTGTTCTTCGATTTGGGGGTCAAAGAATTTACGCTGTAACTTCATAGCAGCATGAACAAGATTCCACAGGGGAGTGTATAAAACAGTAGACGGAAACGCGCTATCTTTCAGAAAAGTGGGTGGCCATCTAATCTTTTCTGCCGCGTCATTTTCAACATCGGGTAAGTCATCCCAGAAATCCTGATCTGTAAAATCTTGGGGTATGTTATATACTATAGTTGTTTAAGGCTCCGATACTACGCAGCGCTCTCCGCCGACTCAGGCAGCCTGAGGCTTATTCTGCGGGTTCGGCTTCACACACCTGCAGCGGGTGCCAGCAAACAATCAAGTAGAGTAGGCTCTTGCGGGACAGTACTGGGGGTACCCCAAAACCCTAGCCCAAACGGATAGAGCTTGGGGCGTTTACGGATTGGATTTGGAGTTCAGGCATTCAGGGTTTGGGGTCATAAACAGGGTTTTAAGCTATGAGCGGGGAGCGATGAGCTGTCAGTCCTTGAGGCTCTCATTGCGTCTTGCACTCTTTACCAAACTTCCCAGGACGTTTCCTAAGACCGAAAAGAAACGAATCGCCAGTGTATCGCTATTGTATACCTCAAAGTGCTAAGTCATAGTTAGAATGGCAAATTGTATTTATCTGCAGCAGCAGGGAAGCCCTTTACACACAGGGTAACCGAAACCCTAACCCCAAGAATTACCCTCAACCCTAAACCCTAAACCCTGAATCAGCCCTCAGTTGTTCAGGCCCCGAAGCCCCGAACCACAGAAGCCCTAAACCCACCCAGCAACAGAACTGCAATGCAGGACGGTTTAGGGCTTAGGGACGTCTTCGCCTGATGAAGTGAGGCGTGGTCGAACGCACGCTGGCCATCAGCTGCCGCAGCTGCTGTCGGAATCTTGGGTGTGTTTCACACTACCTTGAGCTACCAAAACCTACTTTTTTGTAGGGTCCCTATAAATTCTATATTCGGGTTTATAATAAGGACCTACAAAAAAGTAGGTTCTGGTAGTTCAAGGTATATACTAACCTCTCAAAACTCTGCTACACCCCTTGCTCTACGTTTAATCAGGGTTCAACATTACAGGTCTGGTGGCGAGAAAGACTGTAAAAGCAAGCTAGGCAGCAACATAAACAAATTCTAACTTGGCGCACCGAATACGTGCACATGGATGGATAGATCGATAGGTAAGTAGATAGGTCGATAGATATAGATAAGGCACATTTCAGTCCGCCATGTATATTCACTACCAATATCCTCAATTCCCCAAACCCCAAACTCCCAAACCACAGATGATACCCTAAACCCTCAAACCCCCCTCCTCAAAAACAACTCTCAAAGCACAAAGAGACATGAAGTCCGGGGTGCTCCAAGGAGACGGAATAGGCTTTCGCCTTCAGCGTCAGGCACAGCAGCTGAGGTGGAACGGCTCGAGCTTGTTGAGGCTTTGGGACTATAGCAGTTACAGGTGTTGACACTGATCACGGGGTCAGGCATGGACTCTTGATCAAATTTGAAGTTGGTTGTGTCTCTTTGGGCAGGCCTTTCCTTTCTGCTGCGGTGAGCGCATCATCATCTGGCCACCTACACCTCATTCAGCAACATGCTGTGGACAAGCTACACTTCTACACCTCGCGAGTGCATAGGAGTCCTCTGGGGGATAGTGGTCTAAGTCTGTTAGGCCTCGGGTTTGGGGTATCATCGGGAACCATCTAAAAAAGCCCATGCACCCAAACAGTAGGGCTCGGGGTGCCAAGGACCATTCAAGCTATCACAAGTGGTACTCAAACCCTGATACTCTTGGATGATTGCACGAAGTCAAAGCGACACATTACAGCGTGCAAACGTGAAGATCCCCCAAACTGTCCTGAAAAGTACAGTCCTTCGGGGCTGTTGATTGAAACTGCCATTGCAAGTTTGGGGAGAGTATAAGCCCTACACCCCTCAAAACCGCAAACCCGCAACCCCTAAACCCCAAACCCCAGACCCTGTAAGATTTTGGCAAGCCCTAAGCCCTAAATGCCAAAACCAAACCCCTGCCCGGTAAACCCCCGAACACCCCTAATGTAGGGGCATCAATAATTAGAATTGGGTTTGGGGGTATGTTATACTATAATTATAATAAGGAACCCCCAAAACAGTATAGGTAATTGTTAAGGCCCCTATATTAAACCCCCAAAGCCATGCTTCTCGAAATCCCGAAAGCTTTGATATGCCGGGGCTTTTGCCTTCGTGACGCGCCCCGTCGCGGCTTCCGTCTGCGCACCGAAGCTCCGACCCTCCTGAAGGCTTTTGAGATTTGGGGTCCCATTTAGGGTTTTAGGCTTTCGGGTTTTGTGGTATGGGGTTGATGTTTCAGGACTTTCGAGCGTGGGGGGTCGGTGTCCTTAGAAAGTGTTGGGCTTTTCTTTGCAATTTACGGTTCGGGGATCTACGACCTCAAGGGGTTTTCGGCCTTTAAGACGGCCAGGGCAAGGTAAGGTGTCGACTTTAACGGCTTCTTCTCGGTGATTACTGGCTAGACACTTAGGGTGCGGGCTTTCGGAATTGAAGAGTTTCTGCTTCGTTCGGTACCTTGCATGTACCAAAACCCAGAGACTCCAATATCCCTTAATTAAGGAATATACCTTAAATTATAGAAGGATCCTTAATATGATTTAAGGTATATTCCTTAATTAAGGGATATTGGAGTCTCTGGGAACACTTCGAGCGGTATGGGGCGCTGCTGGGGATGAGGATGTCCCGTCCTCCTGAAAACGGGTGCGGAGGAACTCGTTGGCACTGGCTTTCATGCTCTCGACGGCATCCGGGGACAGGGTATCCTTGTTCCTCAGATCTTTGCAATGGACAGGAATTCATGGATGCAGGATTGCCAAACCAAACCGCTGGTGCAGGTTTCCACTGTCGAAGCCGTAGGTTTTGGAGTAAACCCCCCAAAAAAATGGAAACCGGATTAAGGACAATTAGTGCTGGGATTCCTTATACATTGCTCGAAAGGATTGAGGCTATTGGGTTTCCAACTTTTGGGCTTCTACTGCAGTTCATCACACTCATCGTGCGCACAGGTTCCTGTTGACACGAGTAACCCTGAAGCCACACATCCAACTAAACATAGGGGCCTTCATAATTAGAATAGGGTTCTAGGGCCCTTTATGCTATAAATATAATAAGGAGCCCCCTAAAATACTGTTCGTAATTATTATACGGCCCCTACATGATAAAAACAAGGCCTTGAACCCCGAACCCAAGCCCGACACGTTGAACCCTAAGCACTACAGGCGGAACCCTGCCAATAGTGGCAATAATGGTTTTAAGTCAGATGAATATTAAACAAAGGCAAAAGCTATACCGGAATATGAAGCAGAGGTAAAAGCTATACCTGTAGTAAATTACAGCTGGTACTTTATTTATTTATTTATTTATATATATATATATATGTATACGATCGATTCTTGCCCAACTGATAACGACACAATGCTGAAAGGCATTCGCAGCGAGATGCTTGAACAGGAAATTCTGTGAGTCGTACTCCACAGCCCCAGCAAAATGATTCACCAAGAAGTTTCCGCGCCGCCGCATGACTACCTGCAGTGGGTTTGTAAATCCCAGGGGCTTTAAAATAGTCCACAGTGGGTATTCTTTGTAGACGAAACCCAAAAGTAGGTCCTATCTTCGTAATGTAGGGGCCTTAGTGATTAGAATAGGGTTTTCGGGGGCATTATGCTATAGTAAGAATAAGGAACCCCAAAATTGTATAGGTAATTATTAAGGTCCCGATATCATACTTGGAGCCCTAAGGGAGAAACCGTCAAGCTTTTTTGTTCGGGGTGAGCTGAGACTGGTTCAAACGGGGCTTCGGGCTGTGGGCTTCGTAGGTTTATGCTAGACTGCAGAAGTCTAAAGCCTGGAGCTGTACACAGCTCAAGCCACGAAAACAAAAGGGCTCGGGTTCTCGACAAACCAACCGTTAGAACTTCGGGGGGTAGGATCCCCTCAATGTGAGAACAGGATTTGGAGGTACACTTTGCGATGAATAAATGAGCAGCTACATGAACAAATGTGTAGACTATGTAGGTGTGTATGTATGTATGTATGTAGGTATGTAAGTATGTAGGTATGTATGCAGGTAGGTAGGTAGGTAGGTAGGTAGGTAGGTAGGTAGGTAGGTAGGTAGGTAGGTTGGTAGGTCGGTAGGTAGGTAGGTCGGTCGGTCGGTAGGTCGGTAGGTGGGTAGGGCGACAGGTGGGTCGGCAGGTAGGTCGGTAGGTCGGTAGGTAGGTAGGTCGGTAGGTCGGTATGTCGGTAAGTCGGTAGGTGGGTCCGTCGGTCCGTCGGTCGGTCGGTCGGTAGGTAGGTAGGTACACACACACACATAGTTTACACGAACACACACGCATCCACTCTCAATCACAGTCTCTGTGAGCCATTCTTGTCTTTCCAGCCCTCTGACATCTGTGGATGTTGTCAGGCTTGCCACGTCAACAGCACACCCAGACATAGCCAGAATGCCTCGCCTAAACCCAACCTAAACACTCCCGGCAAGCCCCTGCGCTTCGTGGGAAATCACTCTTATGCAGACCTACTGCATAATTATAAGCTGGTCCTGCACAATACTGCTGTCCCACCTTCAGCAGCCCCCGAATCACCACGGATCCATCACCAAGAATGGCAGCAAAAGCACCGGCAGAGGCTTGGATCTGCTACACATTCTTCAGCTGGCCCTGCACAGCACAGCTGTCACCACCACAAGAAGGGGAGCCCCAGGTGACCACCGATCCATCACCAAGAATGGCAGCAAAAGCACCGGCAGAGGCTTGGATCTGCTGCACATTCTTCAGCTGACCCTGCACAGCACAGCTGTCACCACCACAAGAAGCGGAGCCCCAGGTCACAACAGATCCATCACCAAGAACGGCAGCAAAAGCACCGCCAGTGACGCCAGAGGCTTGGTGGATCTGCTGCACATTTTTGAGCTGACCCTGCGCAGCACTGCTGTCACCACCCCAGAAGCCCCAGGTCACCACCGATCCATCACAAAGAAAGGCCGCAAAAGCACCACGAGAGGCTTGGATGTGCTGCACGGTCTGGAGCTGATCCTGCACAGAACTTCTGTCGCCCCCAAAGGAAGCATGACCCCAGATCGCAACCGACCCATCGCCAAGAATGGCAGCACAAGCAAAATGAGTGCACAGAACTTGAACTCTGCTTACATGCAAGGCCAACCTGCCACCATCGTGAATCCGGAAATTCGTGATCTCGGCGCGTCCGGCCAGAATGACTCCAGAGGAGTCCAGCAGCCGCCCTTTACCGACTCCGAGTGCGATCTGTGCTCTTTGTGTCAACGTCTCGCAGGTTTCAGCCAAGCCTGCTTGCACAGTAGCTGTTTTGCCACTGAGCAGTGAGACTTTCACGGTAATCGACATGCCTGGGTTGAGGCTTGTCGCTTTCGCGCGAAGTTTTGGAAGTTTAGACCCTAACTTTCTGCCTCCTAGGGCCAGATGGAGCCATCTTATGTTTAGGAGCTTGAAATCATGGCTGCAGCTCGTGGTGTTGCGGCTTCCGAGTCCAGAGCCGAACCTGGAATGTAGGATTTTGGGTTTATAGGGTCTGAGGGCAAAAGACCTGAAGGCTGCGTAGAGATTGCTAGCGTGGAACGTATAGGGTTTACTTAGATGTTTTGGGTTCCAGGCAAGATTCGTCGAGTTACGACGTCGTAGAATATACTCCTAAACCCTAAACCCTAAACCCTAAACCCTGGGGGTGTGGACCTGTGTGCAGGTCGCGTGCTGCGGTGTGGTGGGAGGCAGTTCGGGCGCAGAGCAGCTATGAGGCCCCCAAAGCCCTAAACCTTAAAACCCTAAACCCTGAACCCTAAACCCCTAAAACCCTAAACCCTAAACCCTAAAACCGTAAACCCTGAACCCTAAAGCCCTAAAGCCCTAAAGCCCTAAAGCCCTAAAACTGTAAACCCTGAACCCAAGCGCCCGCCTGGAAGATTTGGTGGCTCCTGTACTTGGACGCCAACCTATGAGTTCCATTCCCACAGCAGGCTCAGGACTTGGTTTGGGGTTTTAGGGTTTAGGGTCTAAGGTTTATAGGGTTTAGGGGTTTAGGGTTCAGGGGTTGAGGGGTTTAGGGTTTAGGGGTTTAGGGTTTAGGGGTTTAGGGGTTTAGGGTTTAGGAACATGGAGGCCTGTTTTTGAGGTGCATAACACTGTACTAATAAAGGGGCTGCAAAGCGAGTGCTAACCTAAACACAAGACAGCTTGACACAGATTAAGCTAGCCATCATCAAGGAGTGCAAGCTGCAACAACCGCTACTTCGGGCCCGGTTCTCCCAGACTGAAAGCCTAAAACCAAAACCCAAAACAGCCCGCACCGTTCTTTCTTGGAGCTTTGCTTCTGCCCCCCTAAACCCTAAACCCTAAACCCTAAACCCTGCACCGTGGCCAAGCAACTTGTTGAACCAACCCGTGGAGCTTCCGCCAGGCAGGCTTCCCTCCTGTTGAGGGAGCGGCCGGGCTTGTGAGACTTCCGGTTCGTGGTCGGTTTAGGGTTTAGGGTTTAGGGTTTAGGGTTTAGGGTTTAGGGTTTAGGGTTCAGGATCGGTCTTTTGGGCTGTAAGGTTTGAAGCATTTGGACGTGGTTGGCGGCTTTAGTTACTTTATTTAGTTTGTGCTTTGCTTTGTGTGGGGTGGTGGGGGCGCCAAGGGCATCAGGCTCGAGAAGTAATTAGACGCTGAGTTCTACACGGAACAAGAAGAAGAGGAATACGTTTCGGGGTGTGAAACCCTAAGCCCTAAACCCTATACTCCTAAACCTTGAACCCCAAACCCTAGANNCCCTAGATACCCCTAACCCCTTCCCCTAAACCCTATCATCTACCGCTGCTTGTATTCGGGAACCTGATGCAGGCATATATATATTGAGCCCCGAAGCTCGGAAACCACCGCACCCCACCCACAAAAAGCAAGACTGAAACATCAAAAACCAAACCCTGAGCCCCAAAACCTCCAGCTCCCAAACCCTTCAACACAAAAAATAACGCTCACCACCACCACCACCACCACC
>CAJNDV010029646.1:8476-19605 GCA_905221635.1 Symbiodinium sp. CCMP2456 | reverse complement strand
GCCGCCGGTGCTGGCGCGATCGCGACGGCGTCGATGTCGCTGCCGAGAGCGCGATCTGCGCTGACTCGTTCGGAAGAGGATGTGCCCTAAACCCTAAACCCTAAACCCTAAACCCTAAACCGAGTGACGACAAGGCATGGCAACTCCAGAGCTGGACACATCAAGGCAGAGCGCCGTATTCAAGGAAGCATGCCCGAAATTGCAACATCATAGCCAGGGCCATATGGGTAGTTGTCAAAATTATGGTCCCTTTTGGGGTACCCTAAATAATAGGTGGCGTATTATAAGAAGGACCCAAAAAGGGACCATAATTTTGACAAGCACCCATATCCATTCACCAAAAGACAGATGGAATGATCAACACACCGGGAGAGATAGAGACCTTGAGCACGGAAGCCCTAAACCTGAACACTTAGGGTTTAGGGTTTAGGGTTTAGGGTTTAGGTAACCCTGAAATGAAGGCCTTAATAATTGCACTCACCATGAAATGTGAAAGTCCTACTTGCCGAGTTCAACCCTGCCCCCCAAAATCCACTAGCAGCCGCAACATCCAACCCCTCAACCCTAAACCCATTAACCACGAGACACCGAACACTTCCACCTAGACCCTTAACACTTAATACCCCTGGGTCGGCCTCAAAGACGATATTTCCCAGCTGCAGCACCGCAAAGGTACAGGCCACAATGCTATGCACATCCTCCGCCATCTTCAAAGCACCTGGGGGGTTTCGGATTTAGGGTTAGGGTTGAGGGGTTCAGGGTTTAGGGTTTAGGGTTTAGTTTAGGGTTTGGGTGTAGGGGTTTAGGGTTAGGGTTTCGGGTATAGGGCTTTAGTTCTTGGGGTTAGGTTCTGAGGTGTAGGGCTTCAGGGCTTAGGGAGAAGGGGGCCTTGCTTTTAAGGGTGGCTTGCCTGAGCTTTCCTGTCTCTTGAAGCTTTGGGGGGGGTTTGGTTGAGGGTCTGGGGCGCGTCAGACTCTTGGGGTTAGGGTTTAGGGTTTGGGGCCCTAAACCCTAAACCCTAAACCCTAAACCCTAAACCCTAAACCCTAAACGGTTTTGGGTTTGGGAGTTTCGGATTCTAGCAAAGGGCTTGGGGGCTTCAGAGTTGAGGTGTGAAGGGGTTTGATATGTGCGGGTTTCCGAAAATAGGGGACCTCAATTTAGCACCCTAAATAGTAGGATCCTTATGATAAGAATCCCGAAACTAAGGTACCCCTTATTTTCGGAAACTCCCATGTAGGGCTTTACGAAGCTGTTCTGGAGCGTTGGAATTTCGGGTCGGGGGCTTTCGCTTTAACGGCTTCAGGGCGTGAGGCCTGTTGGATTTTGCTGGGGTTTAGGGTTATAGGGTTTGGGGTTTTAGGGTTTAGGGTCTCGGGCTTCGGGTTTAGGGTTATTAGGGTTATAGGGTTTAGGGCTTTATCGGAAGTGGGGCTTTACCTCAGCCAGGGATGAGAGCTTAAGGTTTCTGAAGGGGGTGGGTGTAGGGTTGGAGTCTTTGGGTTTAGGGTTTAGGGTTTAGGGTTTAGGGTTTAGGGTTTAGGGTTTAGGGTTTAGGGGTTCTGGTTGATGAAAACTGACAAAGTCCACGAAAATAGCCTCAGGCCGACTGATGCAGGGAGGATTTAATAATCAGAATAAGGTTTTGGGCGCCTTTATTGAACAATCATAACGAGGAGCCCTAACAGTAATATTGGTAATGGTTTAGGCTTCTATATTATCTTGCCTTGCCTGGCACCTCAAGAAGGGGATCAGGCGCCCCTTTTGGGGTATAAGCTTGAGGGATTGCCGACAATAACGTAGGGGCCTTACCAGTAATAATCAGATCATAGGTTTTGGGGGTTATATCATACTACAATTACAATAAGGAAACCCCAACATATTATAGGTCATCATTTAGGACCCTATATTACTTGAGCCAGGGAGGCGAGGGTAGAGCACCAAACATCCACATCTGAGCGAAGTCTATGGCATCCCGAACACGTAGGTACAAAGCCCCATAAAACCTAAACCCCCCTTGCCAGGATGGCTTCAGCAAAGCTGCTGAAGGCCCCGACCGTTGCGAGGAAGTCATGTACCTCACCAGAGTGCTGCTCTTTTGTTTATCACCTCTTTTCCGTCCACTCTAAACCCTAAACCCAAAACCCTAAACCCTAAACCCTAAACCCCTGAAAAGGTGTCCAGAATCCCATGTTGGTGGAGGCATGTGGGCGAAAATTTGGGTACCTTATTTTGGGGTCCTTATAATAAGGATCCTATTATTTCGGGTACTATATTAGGGTCCCCTATTTTCGGAAACCCCCATGTCTGAAGGAGAGCACTCTGGGTCTTCTTTGTTAAAGGTCTGGAGCCTCCTGGGTTGCCTGAAAGGCTACCCAAAACCCTAGACCCTAAACCCTGAACCCTAAACCCTAAACCCTAAACCCTGAACCCTACACCCTAAACCCTACACCCTAAAACCCTGAACTTTAGAGGTTTATGGGGCCGATGTCCAGGGGAAAGCTTCGTCAGTATGAGGGGTCCTTTTTTGCCGCTAGAAGTACTGAAATTCGGGGCGTTGTGCGTCTGAGGCTTAGGGCTTTGAGTCTGGGGTGCTGCATGTCTCATGGGGAGTGGGGGTTGGTGGCATTTATGTATTGTATAACTTCCAAGATAGGACTCTGGATAATGAGTATGAGTATACCCGACCAGAACATACCCCGAGAAGACTCTATTCTTCGTTCTCGTTTACCAAGGTCCCTAAACCCTAAACGGTTTAGGGCTTAGGGCCCGAAACCCTCCCTACTCCCTACATCACATCTTTCATTTTGACCCAAGGGCCTCATCGTGGTCGGAGAGGTCATGGCACCCTGACTTGTTCAGGTACGCGTAGTCCTCGCAAGGCGGACAGACATAATGCCGGGGCCCTAATCATTAGAATAGGGTTTTGTGGTATATCATACTAAAATATACTAAGGAACCCCTAAAGTAGTATAGGTAATTATCTGTGAACCTTTGCAACCGGTGTCTACTCTAAGTGAAACGTATTGGTATAGGAAGGGCTCTACGGACTCTAGGGTTGTATAGCTACCGTGTTTGGGGGTATATTACGAGTATACTTGCACGGAAAGGTTACCAGGTTTAAAGGTGCAACGGAAGTCTTCTAAGTGGAGTGAGCCCCTCCGATTTCTGACACTCAAGCTTGCTGCTCTCTCGCCAAGAAGCCTCCCCAACTGCGGCCCCGGTCACACTCTGAGCTGAGAATGCTGCCTGAAAGATCTGGACCCTGATTCCGGCAAGCAATTCAGCACAACCTCAACCCTAAACCCTAAACCCTAAACCCTTAGGGGTGGGGGTTCTGGGTTTCGGGCTTCAGGTTTCGGGCTGAGGGTATGATGGCGGGTTTGAGGTCCAGGGTTTGGCGTTTTGGAGCTTTGGGCCCAGGGTTCAGGGCCAGGAAACCCCAAGCCCAAGGCTCTAAAGCCTAAATCCTAAACCCTGAATCCTAAACCCTAAGCCCTAAGATCCTAAACCCTAAACCCTAAGTTGGATAAAGAACCCCTCGAGCTCCCTGGGTCCTCTGGCTTGTGGCTCATGCCTGCCGCCGATTGAAGGCTCAGGGCTTCTGTGACCTACATAATCTGTCGACATGTTATACATGATAGCTCTTTTTATGTACAGGCGTTCGTCTGCTTCCGACAACTTCAGGGCTATCGGGATTCATGCAATAGGGCTTTGGTTTGGGGTTAAGCTCTGTGTTGTACCCGTTTGGCTCGTCTGCCTTATGGCAAGAACGTCTTCGGTCTTTCATTTCACATCTCGCCGTGTGGTCTCACACGAACTTTACCGCCTGCCTTCTGGATTCACTCATGTTGGTGGCGTGAACTTGTCAACGCGACCAAACCCCTCAGCCACACAAGCCCCGTAAGATCTTAAGCTTGCACCGACACCCGAACCCGTCTTCCCAGCATGCGGAGCACCATATGTTCAGTGGAATGTGCTACAACTTAGGATTCTTCGCTTAAAGTTCTAATTCAAGAAGCTACTGAAACAAGTGGAGAAACAGGAAGCGCACCAATCCGAGCTAGTTCAACATATCGCAAACAATCGTTGTGAGTCCATACCCGTGATGTGCGAATTTGCATAGCGTGAACCATAATTCTTCACGACTGACATCTTTTTAAAAATTTCCTTGCGGAAACGCCTTCCCAGCTAACAACTGAGCACCTGTATTGTTTCGTAGAAGACAATGTATCTCCGATGCGATTGGGTAGCCCGGCATAATCGAGAGGAGTGTTATGGGGCCCGAACATTGCTGGCCTTGCCTCAACTAGCGTTTATAACTGCACGAGTTCACATAGCATCTGGAAAAAAGCGCAGAAGGGGTATGCAGGAAGCATCCCATGATCAGTGTTGAGGAAATCTTCTCCTACCCGCAAGCCGCGCGCGAGGTTGGAATGTATCGTGCTGCGACATTTCAGACGTGCAGTCGGGGACCTGGTCTTGTATAAGGGCCGTTCAACTGTGGATACCAGGCGTTTACGGGCCTTCCCGATACATAGTCGAAGCACGCTGTCCCATGCACGGGCAGCCAGCATGGTCCGTTCATGTTGCACTGGTGCTACATCGGTTCAACTGTCAATAAGACTTGCAGGTGATACTCCTCTTTATTGCGCTCATAGTTATAGTCGGATTGCCAAGATTGCCACAACATGTAGAGGTCACAGCGGGAGCCGCGGAACCTCCGTGCGCGCCGCATATCGGTGCCAGCGAGGCACAGCGACCTAAAGCCATCTAATTCCTTTACGTCTAAAGATGAGAGCCCCGTAGTGTTGCCACTGTGTTCGGGGAAAGCTCGGAACGGTAGACTCAGGCCGCTTCGGGAACTCCCAAAAGAAGCTGAAAGTTTTTCGGGGTAGGCCCAGGGCCCAGGATTTCAAGCATTGTAGATAAATATTGCTGCGGGGGGCAGGATCTCCTCATCGTGACACCAAGGACACCGCCCAAAGCAGGCGTCAAGAATTTTCATCAAACATAGAGCTACCCTAACTAAGAATTGTTGCTCTAATCCACCAATGAAGCCCGAAAAAACATCCTCAAGTTCTCGCATTGGCTAGTCAAGTTTCGCTTCTCACGAAACAAGTCCTGCACATGTACATTCAAATATACAGCCAGGACCCTAATGGTAATCCCAATTTAAAGATAACCCCATATGGCCAAGACTTTAAACTCGGGCACGGTGTGGGTCAGGTAAAATCGGGCACGGCATGGTAAGGGACCGCTAGCATAGACGTTGTCTTCCGATTTGTGGCTATAGATCCTGACCTGCTTTACAGTTATATGCTTCTGTGCATTTCAATTCACTCCGCAGTAGTCAGGCATGTTCCCCCTCCTTGTCTTCAGTTTCAAGTTCATGGTTAAGGTCTTATTGCTTGACAACAAAATAGGTGCTGGTCTAAGTGCCTGAATGACAACAAAATAGGTGCCGATTCAAGTGCCTGGAGCCGCCTCACAAAGAAAATAATCCTGATACTTTCAGATGCGGTTTAATAAATTGGTTTGTGTGTGTGTGTGTGTTCAGGCTATGACTTCGGTTTCTCGGGCAACAGACTTCTGTTGTCCAGTGTCCTGAGGGTTAACCTCTGGGGATGAGAAACGGATTATGTATAGCAACCATATAGTACCACTAAAGCAAACGCAACAAATCCTACAAACCGCCCAACACATGTTTTCAAGCATACCAACTCGAGTGATCAGACTTCGCTGGTTCACCATCTCCGTGTTGACCCGAGCAAGGGAGATGGCTGTAAGCTCTAAGTTCCACACCGTAAGGGTTGAAAACCAAGACAGCAGGTACGAAACTAAGTAGAATAGCTGCCTCGAAAAGCCAATTACTCCAAGGATGCTTCTGCACCATATCTCCTTGAACAAAATCCTGAAGAGTAGTGTTACCAATGAACTATTGAGGCACTGTACAATCGGACTCTATGCCCTCCGAAGCCCTAAACTGCTAAACTCCTCAGACCCATTCCCCTAGCAAACCTCTGATCCCGAATCCCGAGACGCCACCTTTCCCTCTCCAGCGCAACGGAAATTTGCATAAGAGATCACTGGGTCTCTTCGACAGCTTCCTCACTAGGGCCTCAGTGCCTAAAGCTTAGACTTACCAAAGAGGGGACTCCAGGTTTTGGGTTCCATGCCCTGTAGCTGCCAAGAGCATCTTGTTTGGTGATAAGTGCGGTCATACATGTATCTTTCGTCTCCCCAAATCCTGAATTACAACATCTTACATTCGAACACCCCCTAGATGCATCCGAGCATTAGATGTGTCACCCTGGTCTACATGCAGCAGTCTGACACTCCAAGCCCAGACACCTGCAGCCTTAACCACAAAGCCGAAAGCCCACGCCGGGAGAAAACCCAGGCACATCGAAGATAAATGGCCAAAGAGCCCTGAACCGTGAACGTATCCCTTATCATGCTTTTCGGGTTTACGGTCTTTGGGTGTTTGGGGCATTTAGGGTCCATTGTTTGATGCTTTTTCTGGTGTCGCATCTTAGGATGTGAACTTTAGTATGTTTTCGGGGTTTAAGGTTTAGGGTTTACCGACAGTGATGTCTCCGAGGTGGCTCACGTTTCAGATGCTGCACCGGCGCCGGCAGGAAAGACCCATGCATCAAGGGGCAATCTTGACACGGTACGTGTAGCTATATAGTCTACAGTCCCAAACCCTAATTACTAGATTTCACACCGATTGCCGACCCCTGGAATTTACAACACTACAGCTCAAAACCCTAAACCTCCATTTGGCCTTTTCCTCATCCCTAACAGCCGAAAAACCCTGATCAAGCCCTAACCTAGACCAAAAAATCTGAACCCCAAGCACAATCACAAACTAAACCCTAGATCCTAGACCCTATAGACCCTTGACCCTAAACCCTAAATCCTCGACCCCATGAACAAAAACTCCGCCTTCCGGCAGGGCCAAATTTCGCAGCTCCAGCGGCGTCTCCGGCATCTCCGTGACTCGTGCACGGAAGAAGCTTAAGACCTGACACCATAAGGGTTATTCTCTACATTAGTTTAGGTTTGGGGTTTGGGGTTTAGGGTTTAGGGTTCCTTAAAGGATTATGGTTGCTATAAGGGTACTATAAGGGTAATTCTCTAAATTCGGGTTCCTTTTTAGGGCTCCTTAAAAAGGGGTCCATAATTGTTGCTAATATAGGGTTTCTTTTAGGGTGCTATGAGGATAATTCTCTAAATTTGAGTCCCTTTCTAGGTCCCCGTAAATAGTAGGACACTCTTGTAAAAAGGACCCTAAAAGGGACCCTTCTTTAGGGGGAACTGAATACCCATGTCCAAAATTATTGTTACGCAGGGGTTTTATAAAGCTTTATGAAGGAAGAAATATGTTATCGGCGCGTTTTCAGCATGGGGGTACCCTCCTTTAGGGTCTTGATACAAAGGAAGCTGTCTACATTGGGATCCCGGGGTGTCTTGTCGCAAAATCTACGTCAGTAAAGCCTTTTCCTGAGGATGGTTGTCGGCTTTCGGGTTTAAGGCACAGTGGCTTGAGGTTCAGTAGCTTCAAAGCTGTCGCTTAGGGTTTGGGGCTTAATAATACTAATAATAGTAACAATCAAAGCAGCAACAACAACTGTTATTAGAGGCTTTAGGGTTTAAGGTTTGTTGAATAATATTAATAATAGTAATAAATAGCAATCACAACAACTGTTATTAGAGGCTTTAGGGTTTAAGGTTTGTAAGTGATTGGATGGTGCTGGAGGCTTGGTCCTTGCGCTGTCACTCGCGGCATACGGCCCGGCTCATGGACCCTAAACCCTAAAACGACTAACCCCTCAACCCTGAGGCCCGGCTTAGGGTTTAGGGTTTAGGGTTTAGGGGTTTAGGGTTTAGGGTTTAGGGTTTTTTGTTTTTTTTTAAAGTGTAGTGGCTCCTTTTCTGCAAGCAGCGGAGCCTGCCTCTGTGCAGGCTTACACTCTGTACTGTCGGCACTGTCTGCACGGCTTAGGACAGCAGAAAACTCCTAGAGATCTCGACTACGACTGCGCTCACATAGCTCATGTACTCGGTCAGACTCTGAGGATGCAGCTTCACTTGCACGCCCTTCTTCTGTTTCACTTGCACGGCCATCTTCCCTCATCAGTTCATCACCACTGGAAGCAGCCCCACCGAAAGAAACCCCAGCAGAAGCCGAAGCCGATGGAGGATTTGTCAACCGAGAGGGAGGACGCTGATGGCAGTACCTGCGACGGCCAGCCACCCCGAAGCGAACACGACGTTGAAAAGGCTGCTCAGGGAAGGGCACCGAGGCGGGGTGGTTCGGCACAGGCACGGTGATGTTCGCCTGGACAATGTAGAGCTCTTCAGAAGCGGTGTCATTGTCCAGCTCATCGTCTTCACCCCGTCCCTCGTCGACGGCGCCCTCATCCATCATGACACCCGCGATGTGCACTTGCCAAGCCCTTCTACGGAGAGAGGACAGCCGGCTCCACGTGTATCCTGGTAGGGCTCGACGAAGGCCAGGTCCATCTGGGAAACCCGGATTGAGCAGCACGGCAGGCGCAGACACATCGGTGGGCACCACAGTGGAGGTTGGCCCCGATCCAAGTGAAGCCTGCCTACTAATGGCCTCCCAGATATGTGCATCCATGGTCGCTGAGTTGTACGAGGTAGCCGAAGTGGGCACATGGAGGAAGGAGACCATCTCCTCAAGCGCCACCCCAAGAAGACGATCGCAATGACGAAGCATCCGCTGTCGATCTAGCAGGCGTCGCATAGTATCCTGCAGGTCCGCCATGTTCGCCTGCAACATCTCCCTGCCCACAACATCCCGCACCACGTTTGCAGTTGTAGGTCTCGTTGTGGAAGTGGTTGAAGTTGTAGAGGAGCACACCCAGGTAGAGCTCAATTGAACTAGCCATAGCGTGTGGGCCACTGCATCATCCTCAAGCAGGGAGAGATCCAGAAGAAGATCACCCCCATTCCATGTCGTAGTGGTGCTTGTCGTCGACTGCCCCGGCGAAGGGTGAGTTGCTCCAGGGTGGCTCCCAGCATCATCAGCTTCTGTTTCCCTCCAGATGCCGACCGGCGCAGCTGTGAAGCACCCCGTGACCGGATCTTGCATTGCAGACCACACTGGCAGTGGCGGTGGGGGTCCAAATGGGCCATCCGCTGGATTGCGCGGAGCCACCACCACCGGCTCACCATCGGAGTCAAGCGCCACCTCGCTGTCATAGCCATCCGGCGAGGACTCCGCCGATCTGGACGGCAAGGGGCTTCTGGACCGGCTGCGGGTGCGTGTGGTAACCACTGTAGGGGCTCTGGATGACGAGGCCGGCTCCACACTGCGATTGGCGAAACTTCCCTCTCCCGGCACAACGTCACCCACAGATGTGCCTTGCCTGGCGGGTGAGAGGTCCCGCTCGGATGGTTGCAGCGGGACGTCCACATTGTGCGCCGTTATTTCCGTGAACAGTGTGGTGTACTGTCTGATCCAGCTGAAAAACCTCCACTGTTGAATTTCTTCACGAGGCAGTCGCTGTATAGGAAGAAAGCCGCGAGGAACGAGTCGACGTAGAAGGATGCCGAGGAGCGTGTCCAGCGCTTCCATTGCATCTTGTCCTCGTTGGGCCAGCCGACTGAGAGCCCATCTGGATTCCGGCCCCGTCCCATCAATTTCATGATCATCCAAGGCGTGGAAGAGGGCCTCAACTCGGTCAATGGTACTCCTTGGTATACCATTTTCTTGTAGTGTGGCCCTCTCTGCTCCGGTGAGCTGCATGAGCACCATGGTGTCGTCCATGTTCACTGGTCTCACATGCGGGAACAGGCCATCGTTGGCTAGCACAACCTGCGTGGAGGACGAAGTGGTAGAACTGGATGATGTTGTGTAAGGCCAGGGGCTGCTAGAGGTCCAACCATTCCATTCCGACCATTGTGACCACTGGGAGGACGAGGAAGAGGCATCCGTGTGGCTGGCCCACGTATCGGTTGCATGCCATTGCCACCCATCAGAGTCCCATTGCTGCCACCAGGTAGAGCTCCACCACTCATCGTTTGTATTCTCAGGCGCGGACTCTTGCCACATATCGTTTGGACGAGTCCAGGCCTCCTCTCCTGTACAGCTGTTCATCGGCGCAGTACCTGGGTCCCGAGAATGTGTCCACGTGCCAACGTCACCCAGGTTGCCAGCCGAGGCAGCTTGTCTGGCGTCTCTGTCGACAATGTAGCGCTGTAGCCACGCTGGTTTCCATCGGCCTTCAAAATAGTCGCGAGCTCGTTGTTGTTTTCTGGCCGTTCTTTGCGGACCTGCTCCGCCCGCATGTCTACGAAGTTCATCTGGATTGCGCGCTCGATCCTGCCAGACACCATGTTGCCAGAAACCCACGCTGGTTGTTCTTGCCGAGGACGCATTGGACTCATCTGCCACTTCCCCCGGATTGACTTCACCCGCGGTGGTCGATTCCTCAGCTCCTGTGCCTGTAGGCGCGGGCGAGCAGCGAACCGCGAAAGTCTCCCCATAGAATGTGGATCCTGTCACACACGTCTCCCCTTGGTGTTCCATCATACCGTCCAGGTGAAATGGCCTCGTTCCGGTATCATCTTCGCCCCCTTCTTCTGCTCCAGCTGCAACGACGCGCAGGCGGTTCTTGATGGTCCCGTTCAGGTAGTGCCAGCGATCCTTGCCTGCTCGAGTGCGTCCACCTCTCTGTGTGATGCCTGGCGGTTCTTGGTTGTCGCTTGAGGAGGACGCAGGGCTCTCGTGCACGTCAAAGTCACCCCGAGGTCCGCAATCTGCACTTCCCCGAGGAGCACCACCAGGTAGGAGAAGAGACATAGGATCACGTGGCTGGGTTTAGGGTTTAGGGTTTAGGGTTTAGGGTTAGAAGATCCGCAGATGTGAATGAGAGGAAGTCAAGGGCCGAGGATGGGATTTGTTTGTAGATAAGAACTTGACCCTAAACCCTAAAACCCCTAAACCCTAAACCCTAAACCCTAACCCTAAAACCCCTAAACCCTAAAATCCTAAAACCCTAAACCCTAAAACCCCAAACCTTAAAAACCTCAAACCCTAAACCCTAAAACCCCTGAAGCCCTAAACCCGAAATCCTGAAAAGATCTCCGCA
>CAJNDV010029635.1:33951-46724 GCA_905221635.1 Symbiodinium sp. CCMP2456 | reverse complement strand
TATTCCGGGCGAGTGCATACTGCTTCAACCTTGAATTCATTGCTAGGCGTGCGTCCCCTGGACCCTCAACGCTACGAAGAAAAAAAAAAGTATGTATGTATATATACACACACACATAGACACATTACATAAGGGGTTTAGGGTTTAGGCTCAAAAAACAGCAATTGCAGTGGGAGACTTTAGGTAACTCTGAACCGACAACCCGACAACGTGCGGCGAGCCTGCCCCTTTCAGGCCCTCGGAAAAGCTACAGGTTTTGGGCTTAGGGTTTAGGGTTTAGGGTTTAGGTTTAGGGTTTAGGGTTCAGGGTTGAGGGTTTAGGGTTCAGGCCTTTGAGTGTTGGGCGGCAAGAGTCAAAGTTTCGCCATTGGTTTGCAAGCCTAAGGGGTCCGTGTCCCCAAATAGCTCAGACTTTGGCCGCAACGTCGTCTCTCTTGTGGGTACTTTGGGGCCAAGGTATATACTAGTTGGGTACATGGACTGCTGCATTAGGGGGATGGAGTGAGCATTTAGGTCCAGGGTTTGGGGTTAAGCGGGTTTTGGAGTCAAGTTTTCGGACTCCGGGATCAGGGAGAGCTTCGGACCTCAGGAACCCTAAACTCTAAACCCTAAGCCGTAAACCCTAAACCCTAAACCCTAAACCCTAAACCCCAAAACCTAAAACGTAAACCCTAAACCCTAAACCCTAAACCGAAAGCCCTAAGCCCGACATGAAGACAGAACGACTTCAGGCCGCTGTCGAAATTTCTGAACCGGTTGAAACAACGCCATTTTTCTGTTAAGGCAACCCTAAACCCTAAACCCTAAACCGCGGGCTGTTTAGGTCTTACGGCAATCGGGTCTTCGGTGTTGTTTTGGTTTGGGGTGCCACTCCTTTGGATCAAACCCAAACTGAAGACTAACTTCTGGCCTGACATGAGTAGCAAAACTCCTGACACAAAAGGTGTATGAAGAAATCTTATATACGAGTACAACCAAGTGGAGCTGCTGTTATAGAGTCAACTGCTGTTCGTAGAAGTGCTCGAAACCCTTAAATTTGCCTGTCTCCTGGTGCGTAGGCCCACGGGTAACAGCAAAGTACTCAACGATCACAGCGCTTAGAATTCAGGGTTTAGGCATTGGGCTTGAACATGTAGCGATAACGTAGGAGCTTTCATATTTAGAATAGGGTTTGGGGGGAAATTATACTAAGAATATAATAAGGAACCCCCAACATAATATAGGTAATTAATAAGGCCCCTATATTATATCGAAAACCTGAATTCTTCAACGTTCTGGACCGAACACTCACACCACAAAGCCAGGCGCAGTTGGAATGAATATGATGAGGACACCTACGATTGCAAGGGCATTTTTGGGGTACATTCTGAGTAAGCCGCACAGATGGGAGTACAAGACAGCACACACATATTTCGGGCTGCTGATATCATCTGAATCGTTTTCCTATCTTACGGAGGCGATGGTTCACGAATAAAAACTGGCTTGCATGTGCTCAAGGTCATAGACATTCCCACAACCACTTCTTGCAATCACCGCACGTGCCATCTTCTTGCAAGACGAGCTTCTGGAACGAACTTGCTGTATGCGTTCCTTGTTTCGTCGGAGCTTCTGTTTGCATTCAGGTACATTGCATTGCTGGCTCCACCGTGCTAGAGCGAGTCTGAGGAACACATACCATGAAATGGAATGCGATAGATTTCGAATGTCAACCCTTTAACCCTTAACCCTAAACCTTAACCGTAGTAAACCCTAAACTTATAAACCCTAAACTACCCTAAACCGCTAAACCCTTAAACCCTAAAGGGGACCCATCCATGTTGTCGCCAAGCCCGAGGTTTCTTGCACTGCACCCTGCGACTGCGCAGTCCACACTTCTCCCCCACTTCGCTACTAAAGGGGCCTTCATAATTAGAATATGGTTTTGGCTGTTCCTTATTAAATTATAATCGTAATCTTAGGGGGCTGGGTACCCTAACCCAAACAAGGTTAACCTTTCAATTATGGTAGGGTTTGGGGTTTCAATTATGGTAGGAATATATAAACCCAAAGAGGTTCAAGGTTACCTGCTCAGCTGCTAAGCAATAGTTACGGCCGAAGGCCTGATACATGTCCGTATTTTAAACCATTCAAGCCCTGGGCCCAGAACCCTGGCAGACTACTACCCCCTCACGAACTGCGTTGTGCTTTAAGCATGCAACCATAGCTGTTTCAAGGGGTCCTGGGCGTAGGGCTTAATATAAGGACCTTAATGGTTAGAACCTATGGACACGGAACTTGGTCGTTCAAACCCTCATGATCTCAATATAGGGCAGCACCGGCCGAAGCGGTGCTCACGTGCCGCGGAGACTGTGTTGAAGTAAATCGTAAACCCTGCAAATTGGCAAAGCCAAAACTCTCAACCTAACCAAACCCAAGAAAAATGCAAAAAATCCCACCTCGTAAACTCTGAACCATCTGGCACTGGAACCCAACTACCAGATTGCCAGTGCTAGTAGCATGGCGATGGCCAAAGACTGCGGTGAACAGGAGGCCAAATTTGCCGGCAAGGACAGCCTCAACATGAGATTGGCTTGGTCTGCAAGCTTGTTGATTTAGAATCTACGAAGTCTAGGGTATAATTACTGCGATGGCTCAGGGCTTGGGAAGCAAGAGTTTCCGAGCAAGATGAACCGTCTGAGAGGATACCTTCATCCTAACACCCTGCAAATCTAGACGACCAGAGCCCGAAACCATCAGAAATCTAAATAATTACCTATACTATTTTTTGGGGGGGTTCCTTATTAGAGTAAAAGTATTATAAGATACCCCAAAACCCTATTCTAATTCTTAAGGCCCCTATACTAACCCCCCAGTGCCGGAAACCCAGAGGTCAAACTCTTCTGGGAAGAAGAGCACAAACTTGTACAGATCAAGCGACGCAGACGAAAAGACTAATGTAGGAACCTGATTAATAAACCCTGGGCCTTTATTGGGGTTTTCAATATGAGCCCTAATGTATTGGGGTTATAGGGCCGGGGATTCTTAATCAGGTTTCTACATTATCCGCAGGGCTTGTCAGAATGACAAGGCTAACCATGGGTCATAGCGCCAATAAGCGACATAGCAGACATAGCATACTCCCCCCTTAAGGCCGAAGCCCTAAACCCTAGGTTGCTAAGCCGTAAACCCTGAACCCTAAGCCTAAGCCCTAAACCCTGAACGCAGAGCCGGCCCCAACAAGCCCTTCGCCTTTGCAGTCGTCCGGTTTGCTACGGTTGCTGAGCTAGTGTTTGGGGCTTAACAACATTTTGGGAATAGGCTTTAGGATATTTCAAGTTACTTGCTAAACCTTAAAACCTAAACCCTAACCCCGGAATCCTACTCCCTGACCCCTACAGTAATTCCTAAACCCTAAGCATCTAAGACCTGGGGTTTAGGGATCCGGACTGGGGGGTCCATACTCAAGGAGAAGTGTCCGGGACTGGGACTCCAGAAACCTCTTGGGGTGTAGGGGTTCAGGGGTTTAGGGTTTAGGGTTTAGGGTTTAGGGTTTAGGGTTTAGGGTTTAGGGTTCAGGGGTTGGGGTGTAGGGGTTCAGTGGTTTAGGGGTTTAGGGGTTTAGGGCTCCAGGGGTGTAGAGTTCAGGGGTTTACGGCTTTCGGGCTTCACGGGTCTAGGACTCCAGGGGTGTAGGGTTCAGGGGTTTGGGGCTTCAGGGGTTTAGGGGTTTAGGGCGCCAGGGGTGCAGGGTTCAGGGGTTCAGGGTTTGGGGCTTCAGGGGTTTAGGGGTTTAGGGTTGGTCGAGGGGTTTGGGGGTCGGAACCCCCCAAAACTCCGACAAGGAACCGACGGAAACAAAAGCAATCCGCCTTGCAATCAATTTCGTATTCCTGACTCTTATGTTGGTTCTGGGAGATGAGGGAACGCGAAGATACCAAACAGTTGTTCTCATATTGTACTAGATCTTATCGTAAGTTCTATTGTTCTATTCTACTCTATCGGATTATTCGACAGATCTGATATATTGAACTATAGCTCTTTGTGATATTATAATACTATCTTAATCTAGACTCGGAAAAAGATGGATTGTCGGGGGCTTCTGTGGCGAGTTTCCGGCTTCGAGGCTCTTGGTGCAGTCTTCAGGCTTTGGGGGTGTTGGGTTTAGGGAGGTTTAGGGCTTGGGCTTTAGGGAAGTAGGTTGTTGGGGAGATTTCGGGCATCTACTTCTTACACCCTCAACCATAAACAAGTCTGGAGTCTGCCAACAATATACTATGATATAGTATAACAAACTAGCCCTAAACCCCTAATATAGGGGCCCTCATAGAAAGAATAGGGCTTGGGGTATATGATAAAAAAACTACAGTTATGATAAGGACCACCAAAATCCTATTCTGATTACTAAGGCCCCTACATTAAACCCCTGAACCCTAAAGCCCAAAACCCTTAAAAGCCCTAGACCCTAAAGGCGAAACCCTATTCTGATTATGAAGGCCCCTACATTAAACCCCTGAACCCCATGTGAAACCCCGTGTCTCCCCGCCACTCCAGAGCTCGATCAAAGAAGTTGGCATCGAAGCACCGCACCTGGCTGCGACTATTTGGGAGTTTCAGCCCTGATATAGGACCCCAACTAGTAGGATCCTTATTATAAGGACCCCAAAATAAGGGACCCGAGTTTTCTGACATTCCCATTTAGGGTTTAGGGTTTAGGGATTTCTGTTTGGGGGAGGGGTGGGGGGAGGGCCTGGTTTGGGGTCTAGGGTTTAAGGTTCAGGGCCAAGAGCCGGAAGGTTTTGCGCTGATGACAATGATCTTAGGGGTTTTGGCCTGTGGGCCTAAGAGTTCCTTTTTGGAGTGCAGGGCTTGTCCGGGGCTAGGGGCTTGAGGCTTGGGGTTTAAGATTCACTCATGGAATGCGACCACGGTTTAGGCGTTTGGGGCTTAGGGTTTATAGGGGTTAGGGTTCTACAAGACTCAACATACTAGAAGCAGCACCACTCGAAACTAGGGGTGAGGGCTTGGGTCTACAATTCCGAGATACCCAAGACCTTTGTGGGTAGTTCTCTAAAATAGGATCCCGTTTTAGGTCCCCAATATAGTACGGCACCCTTATAAAAAGGACCCCAAAATGGACCCTGATTTAGAAAACTACCCATGTCGGGAAACTACTGCTGCAATGTACGTCTTACAGAGCAGGCTCCGTCTGCGGAACTTCATTTAGCACGACCCTCTTCTGCAAGTAGGCCTTAATTGTACTGCAGAACTCAGCTTGGGATTGACAAAAAACACTAAACCCTAAACCCCAGATCCTAAACCCTAAACCCTAAATCCTAAACCCTAAACCCTAAACCCTTGGACCGGACTTCCAAACTCCTCTGACGCATCCAAGGAGCCCTTTTGGGAAGAACACAAACGGCGCGTTTTTCAGAGGCTTGGTCTGAGGTTGGGTCCTCCTTGGGGTTTAGGATTTAGGGTTAGGGTTTAGGATTTAGGTTTTTACGTTTAGGATTTAAATTAGGGGTTTAGGGGTTTAGGATTTAGGGTTTAGGGTTTAGGATTTAAGGTTTGGGGTACGGGGTGCTTGTTGAATTGTCTGTCCGGTTCGTTTCTCAACTGGCGCTACGAAGTCCGCAGCATCATACTTTTGTAGATGAGCTATGGCCTTGGGGCCGTTTCTATGTTGACCCGAAAAGGACGCAAACAACGACGAAAGCCCCCAAATCGAATCAAGCCCTAGCCAACACAAAAAGCACAGCGACGGTGTACTCATGGTAGCATCCTTGTCCCTGTCGATGCAGTCTTGATTGTGACCTCGATGCCTGTGTTTGCATTGAACATCCCTCTGCCCTTATGATAGCATGCTGCTGCGAAATCTCCAAACTCGGGAGACTTTCTGTACGTCCATGAAATCCCACTGGGGGGAACTTGACCAGTATTCCGCTGATTGTCCTGAGAAGAGGGATGGAGAACGCCAGTGGCGATGAACGATTGCTTCGTGCGCAATAGCGGTTCTGCTTCGGGTATCGCTTGCCTGAGCACGGTTACCACGACTGTGAAGTCATCGAAGTTGGGCATCGCGTGAGCTTGCTCCAAACTACCTATAGTCTCCCTTGTAGCTCCGTTTTGGGATAATTACCTTATAGAATCCTGAATATAGAGTTGGTTCAACCAAAACAAGGAACTACAATGGAGACTATAGGTAAGTTCAAAGCATTCTTGGCGCTCCCAGTCTACATCCTCGCTGAGGCTTGTAAACACTGTTTAGGGTTTAGGGGTAGAGCTCAGATGTAGTCTGCTGTCACTTGCCAGAGCCAACATGGTGAACGCAAGCCGCGTAACGGGCATGGTAAACCACGTCAGTATCGGTGCAGCGGATTGCACCGGTTGGTTGGCTTTGTGGCGCAAGTCTCGAAGCACTGCGTTGCAAGCGTTTCCAGCGGCCAGGATGGTTTGACCTTGCCCTGGGTCTTGTCGACCGAGGCAAAGAGACCGTGTGCGAGCAATTGATCTGGCTCAAGATTCTTGGTGACCTTATTGTAGGGGCCTTAAAAATTTTGCTATATTATTTTGGGGGTTCCTTATTATAGTTGTAGTGGGCCCCAAAACACTATTCTAATTCTTAAGGCCCCTATATTATCTCCCGCCTCGATCAACTCCTTTTGCAAAACTCGCAGCTGCTGCACGCATGATTCTTCGGGGAAGTCCGCTCTGATTGCAGAACTTACGTCGACGAACCTCATTAACACCTGAGGCTTCAACGGCTGGGGATTTAGAGCACATTACGTTCTGTTGTGACATATTGCACCATATTGGACTAAACTAAACTGTGTCATGATGTAATATAGGGCCTTAATAATTGGAATAGGGTTTGGGGTCCTGTATACTAGAATTATAATATGGAACCCCAAAATAGTATAGGTAATTAATTATCAAGGCCCCTATATCCAGCAAGCTGTATCACATTGTATACTACCCAAGCCTTAGATCAAGCTAATTTCTGGGTTTCCGAAAATAGGGAACCCTAATATGGTACCCCAAATAGTATAGGATCCTTTGTGATAAGGACCCCAAAATGAGGTACCCCTTAACGGCTTAGGGTTTAGGGTTTTTCGGAGACCCCCCATATCTAGGTTTGATTTTGTCGAGATGGAAGCAGGCATCATGCCTTCGCATGGCCATTCAGCAACTGCGTCACTGCGATGTGATCCCACTTCTCAGCCTCGCGATCTCCGGATCCCACTTTTGGGGTGTAGGTTTAGGTTTGGGAGTTCGTAACGTTTTGAAAAGGGTTATGGGGCCCAGAACACTAAGGAATAAAATTGAGAATTACTGAAGCTACTATTTTCGTGATCACCAAAATTCTGAACTCCAAACTCAACCCCAGCATCGCAGACCTCTGCGTGTAACCCCGGACCCGTAACTTTCAAGAACCTTGAGGTCTACAGGGTTGAACAAAGGATGACTGCCTTAGGACTTTGCCGGAGGGCTTGTCATGTGTAAACCCTATAGGGTTTAGGGCTTTAGGCTTTAAGACTAAATTTGCCTAAACACCACGGCTGCGATTCGGGAAATTCTTGAACTAGCAAAACGATTCCTGTTGGTATAATGTAGTCAACAGGCTTCCAACATGCTTGCTAAGTGTCGAACGACATGTGTAATATAGGGGCCTTAATAATTAGAATTGGGCTTGGTGGGTATATTATATATTATATGTATAACAAGGAACCCCCAAACCCTATTCTAATTATTAAGCCCCCTACACCTCAAAATTATCCTTAAAACTCAAAACCCGAAGCTCAACCCTCAACCCTAAACACTAAAAAACTACAACCCGACCGCCCTACCACCCAAAACCCTTGTGTACTAAAGCAAAGAACAGATAACCAGAAATAGACATAATATATGTATATATATATATATACATATATATATATATATATGTATGCATGCGTTACAGTTGTACATATATGGATACGTAGGTTTCGTTATTGATACCTAGGCTTCATTTATCATATTCGTACGACTAGGACTGCTGTTGCTCTGATTGCAACGAGCAACATAAATATGGCTATATGACAACGATGATGGTTATGACTCTTTAATACATATATATATATATACATAGGGACCTTAATAGCTGGAACAGGGTTTGGGGGGTTCCTTATTATTATTATGATATAAATAGACCACAAACCCTACTCTAATTATGAAGGCCCCTATACTAACTTTGAAATGTTATTACCG
Source organism: Symbiodinium sp. CCMP2456 (assembly GCA_905221635.1). Taxonomy (NCBI): domain Eukaryota; class Dinophyceae; order Suessiales; family Symbiodiniaceae; genus Symbiodinium; species Symbiodinium sp. CCMP2456. Next base: position 38,498 of record CAJNDV010029635.1, on the reverse strand, counting down.
GCATCTTTGTTGAGGCTTAAGACTCGACCTGTAATGCTCAGAGGTTAGGCTGTAACATGAAAGCCTGGAAATGTCTACTACTGTGGATGATACAAATCCTGCATTACCTTAAGGACCCTAAACTATGGGGATTATGGTATATTCCTTATTATGGGTCATGCAGGAATTATATCATCAACCGTAGAGTCTGCGGGTTTTCTTCGAGGTTATGGGACGATAAATCATAGGCCTTGGTTACACCCACAGGAGCAGCCTCAGGGTTCAGGACTTTGGAGTTTTCGGTTTTGGGGTTGAAGGGTTTAGGGTTTATAGTTTATAGGGCAACGGGTTTAGGATTCAGGGCCGAATAATATGGGGGCCTTATAATAATCAGAACAGGGTTTGGGGTATATTATACTATAGTTATAAATTATAATAAGGAGCAGCCCCAGTTCTAATTATTAAGGCCTACATTCGGGTTTAAATCCTGGCCTCTGTAGCCAGGGCTTCAGAGGCGGCCGTTGCCACGGCTTCGAGAAGCGGGCCCTCCTAGCGCGAGCTGCTCCGCATTTGGCCCGCCCTATGTGGGCCCTGATGCCCGGAACCCCTAAACCCTAAACCCCTAACCCTAAACCCTCCCCCTATAAACCATAAACCCTAAACCCTTAACACTTATAAACCCTACACCCTGAAGCCTAAAGCCTGAAAAAAATGGACCTGACGCCGCCTCATAAGCCCTAATCCCTACATAGGTTTAGGGTTCAGGGTTTGGGGTTTGAGGGCTCCTACAGGGGTTCAGGCTTTCGAGGTCGGGGTTTGCGGCTCAGTGCTTCATAAGCAAAGGCTGTCGCCGCTTAATGTAGGGGCCTAAATAATTACCAATACTATTTTGCAGGGTTCCTGATTATAAGTAATAAAGGACCCCAAAACTCTATTCTAAGCAATAAGGCCCCTATATTACACCCCGAATCACAGACAAGAAAAGGAGCCCTGCACCAGGAAGCCGAACTCCAAGTGGGTCGGAACCATCACCAATGCTATCTCATAGGGGTCCTTTAGGGGTCCATTATACAACTTACAACATAATTGCTTAAATACCCTATTCTACCACACTAAGGTCCCGATATCCCAAGGTTAAGGGTTTAGGAAAAGATATAGGGTTTAGGGTCTGGAAGTTTTAGTCCCAGAGTGTTGCTGAATGAAGTGCCTACACATATCCGCGGCGCCTTAGTGCTCGAAGGGAACACATAGCTAATCATAATTTTCGTACGAACCCGAAAACAAATCGACACACCAAATACTGTTACAAATTCTATTGGAGTATTTTGGTTCTGACTAGAGCAGGCTAGAGGCCTTAGCCAACTATTCAACCCGCTGTGGTCTAACAGTGCCGCTGTACTGCAGTTTTTTGTAAGTAACTTGTTCGGCTTAGAAACCAGAAACCAGATCCTGTGCTCAACAATCCTAGAAGGCCGGGAACTGTAGGTCTAAAAGAGGCCGTGGATGATTAGGCTCTGCTCCGGCGTGTGCTTGCGGGCCTGCGTGTGTGTGTGTGTGCGCATGTTTACTATAGAGAACACAACAGAGCATACTACACCCTTAACTCTTGTCATCTGCAGACCAGCAGACCTTCTCGCATATATCGAAAATCATAAAACGCAAAGCCCTGAAAGCCCCTGCAGCCGAAACATGAATCCTCAAGCCGCACCACCCTGCCCCACCCCACGTATACAAAGCCACTGCAAAAGCAAACCTTATTATAAAGTCAAAAGCCAACACTGCCACTGCTGCGAGAGGTGCGACGTAGTTAAGCACTGGCCAAGCACTCCCTGCAACCACCCTACAGTGCATTTCCGGAAAGCTGCTAAAATCGGTTTAGGAGGTAATCTTTAACCCAACACCTTCATAGCTCAAATCGGGTCTCCAGGAAGCTCATCCGGGCGTAGGCGTTGGAGACCATGCCCATAGACTGGGGTGGTAGCTGCCTCGGCGTAGCTTTCATACATCTTCTAGCACCCGTGTATCCTGGCACTGTCTTGGAAACACTGATGCGTGCATGTTCATCTAAACAATGTATGGGCATCTACACCCAAATCTTTATGTACATACATATGAAGGAAACATACATACATACATACATACATACATACATACATACATACATACATACACACATACATACGTACATACATACATACATACATACATACATACATACATATGTAATATAATATATATATATATATATATATATATGTATGTATATATACATGTGCGTACGCATGTAAAATCTATAGCATACTATGTTCTCCTATGTGTATGTATGCATGATTGCCTGCATGTCTTTATGCATGTACGTATGTTTTTGTGTATGTGTGTGTGTATGTATGCATGTATGTACAGATATGTCTTTATCTACATCTGTATGTGTGTATATGCAGGTACGCAAGTATGCGTGCATGCATGAATGTATGCATGTGTGTATGTGTGTATATGAATGTATGTATATGTATATGTATATGTATATGTAGATGTACGTATATGTATGTATATGTATGCATATGTATGTATATGAATGATTCAGTGAATGAATGAAAGAATGTATGTATATACGTATGTTTTGCATGCATAAACATATTACGTATCAACAACATGTATGTACATAGACACATTTGTGTGTGCATGTATGCATATAGGCACACATATGTATATGTACATATATACATACATACACATACATATATATATATAGATATATGCGCACGTCTGTACACACAATGTACTGTGTGTCTGTGCGGCTATAGATGTGTATATGTACGTTTATATGAATATGTGTATATATATATATATACATATACGTATATATATATATATATATATGTGTGTGTGTGTGTGTATGTATATGTGATATATGTACAGTGCGCACCGCACGCACACACTTTGTACTCTTTACAAATGAAGTTTTTAACTTAGTCTGCTTCGAGGGCTGGGCTCGGGCGGCTCGAGTGCGCACACACACACACACACGCACAGTCCAGTAAGTATAGAACCTGATCCGTGTACAGTTTAGGTGCGCGAGGCCTATAGCAGTGGAAAATGCCATATCAGAACGGGACAGGAGCATCACCATCCGAAGGTTGTCACATTACAAGTCTAGGAGTCTAGGGTTTATTGTGGGAAATTTCCCAACAAATCTCTGGGCTCTGCGCCGTACTTTGGCCATGACCTCAGCTTGCGCTGTGTAGTTCGAAATGATGATGAGGTCGACATCTGTTGCAGCTGTTGAGGATTAGAGGTTGAGGGTTTGGATGCCAGACGTTAAACCCAAACCACTGCCGCTCTGCGTTCTCGACGGAAATCCTAAACTAGCAGAAAGGGCTGTCGCACTGTCGGCGGTTGACCGTCGTAAAAGTCATGAGCAGACGTGAACGGACGCAACCGACAAACTTAATGTAGGGGCCTTAATAATTTGAATAAGGCTTTGGGGATTCCGTATTCTAACTATATTATAATATACCCCCAAAAAACTCTTCTATTAACGAAGGCCCGTATATTAGCCCTCTACTCCGAATTTCCCACCCCATCCAGTGATATCCAAGCCATTTACATCCTAAACTTCACCCTAAACCCAAAACGCAACACCCTAAATTCACACCACAGCCTCTGAATCCTAGACCCCCAAAACCCAAAACACCTAAACCAAACTATCTAGCTATGAAAGCGGAAGCAGCAACAGAAAGAGTGATTAGCCCAAGCCCGCTACCCGGCAGCATGTCGACCTTAAACATTCTAAAGCCTGCATCTTATCAAGCCCGAACCCTCCCTCAATCCGAAATCTAACAAACGGCGAGAAACCCCAAACTGGCATTATAGAGGAACTTGCTGAATTAAGAAACCCTGGATCTTTATTAGGGTTCTTAATATGGTTCAAATATGTCGGGGTACTGGCGCCAGGGTGCCTTAGACTCTAAACCTGCGACATTAACAAAAAAGTATCTAGGCCCTCGGCGAGGTCCCGAAGTGGTAACAAGACGCCCTCGTCGCGGCTTTGAAGTCGTGCGAAAGCCTCGCAGGCTTGGAGTTTAGATTTTAGGGTACACATGAGTTTCAGTCTTGCAATTTCTTGCTCTGCCGGCACTCCTGCATGTGCCTATGTGGGCTTGTGTGTGTGTGTGTGTGTCTGTGTGTGTCTGTCTGTGTGTGTGTGTGTGTGTCTGTGTCCGTGTGTGTTTGTGCTTGTACAAAGGCTGAGAGAGATAGAGAGAGAGAGAGAGATTATGATTAGGCGTGGAAAGTCTTAGGCAGCATATGTAGACAATGTCAAAGTTAGTCACAAGTCCTTTGTTGACACCCGTCTCCCCCGAAACCCAGAACTGCAAAACCTGTTCCACCCGTCCATGTCAAAGGGCTGCCTATCCGCAATTGCTTTCCGAAAGGGTTTCAGCACCTGGCTGTGTTATTTTCCCCAGCAATGTCATGCCCACCAGTGTTACTGTTTGCCAAGTTACATGTCTTGCGGCCTCGCAGTGAAATTACAAGAACATTCAAAAGCCTTCCCCCCCCCCCCC
>CAJNDV010029624.1:29649-55049 GCA_905221635.1 Symbiodinium sp. CCMP2456 | reverse complement strand
ATTGTACTATTCTGTCTTATATTGATATTAATATGATATGTATAGTCAGGTAAAACAAAATCTTACATCAATAGTGAATGCCCGTTTTGGCTATACGGCAAAAAATATGTCACAGTCTAACGTTATATAAAAAGACTCGTATTGCTATATGATTGAATGAATACTACATCAACAATCTGCAGAACTTGGCTAAGATGTCAATAGACAACTACCCTTACTTGCGGCTATTATTTTACACATTATACGATAAAGTCGTACCGCATATTGTAATCAATCTACACCATATCATGTTGTGTTCTATTCTGTTTGGTAGTACTATGATATAATACATTGTTCTATTGGATTACTAGAATATAGCGTATATATACACATATATATATAGTATACACACAAAACTACCTGTATATATACTAGAGGATAACTACATTATGTTGTATTATGTTACATACAATATTGATTAAAATATTTATCGAACAGGATATAGTGAATATGGTGTATATTATAACATGCGGTAAGGCTTTATGGTGTAGTATACTATTCTGTACCATCGCAAAATAGAAACGAATATTAACATTCTTAATGTAAAATAATGGCCGTAAGTAAGAGTAGTTGTCTATTAACATCTCAGCCAAGTTCTGCAGATTGTTGATGTAGTATTCATATAATCATATAGCAATACGAGTCTTGTTTTATAACGCTAGAGTCACTTGTAACATATTTTTGCAGTGTAACCAAACCGGGCATTGACTATTGATGTAAGAGTTTGTTTGACTTCAATATACATATCATATTGAGTTAATATCAATATAAGACAGAATAGTACAATCCTTGTAAGACAGATCACATCAAATCTAATCTAAGTCATGTCAATACAGTCCTGTATATTGCTTCGACAAGCCCACTTGTTCGCAAAGACTTGGGCCTCGAGCCCTCCCCCCCACCCCCGCCGCCGCCCCCACGCCTCGCGAGCTCCCTGCAGGCCCCGCACCCCCCTGCACCCCACCCAACCCACGCCCTGCAGGCCAAAAAAAAAAAGAAAATGCAAACAAAAACAAAAATAATTCTCCCTTAGGCAGTCTGCGGCACACGAGAACGAAGAGCTGGCAAGAGAGCTACGTAGGCTACTGGTATTTCTCCGCAGCTCAGACGTGGGCTTCTTGTCCGGCGCCGGGCGCCAGGCGGAAGCTGTGAACAGGCAAGCTGGGGCAGTTGAGAAACCCACAAAATGAGCGCACGATTCTTGATGAACAGGTCATGGGCTGCACCCACGCCCCTCCGCCACCACCGGGGCCTACAACAGGTGATGCAAGGGAACAGTGATTTGTACCTTTGCTGCAGCTTTCGTGCGCGTGCGTGTTTTGGCGCTGCCCTCCCAGGCGCCCATCCGAATTTGTTGCGAAGACCCTCCTCAAAGATTGAGGTGGCCGGAAGCCTTGCCGACACACTGCCACTCTGCCCGTCTGAACCAGGCTCGCGAATGTGCAGCAGAGACAGCAGGGAGCCGAGAAAGTAGGCATACTCTAGCAAGTTTTTTGATGTGCGGAGTCGTTGGCAAATTAATTGCATCCAGCCTTTGGAGCTGAACTGCAAAGCCGTTTGTCGGCTTGTGACTCTGGCAAGGATAGAGACGGTTTGTCTTGGCTCTTTGCGCTTGCATGGCCATGGGCTCTGGCAGCGGCTGGGAGCCGCAGGATCTGCAAGATGCACATGATGCACTGGGGGCCCTCGGACGCGCGAATCGTGCAACTCAACTGGCACACCACTTGCACCCGAGTTGCAGCGAGAAGCCGACAGGGCTCCAGACTTCCTGTGGTTTTGGAGAGCTGAGGCACACCTTCATTGAATCCAACTGCGGCAAGAAGTTCACGGTGCTCAGCGGCGAGTTGGAGCGAGCAGAAAAGACATCGGCCATTCGAGCAGCGAGCCTTCAGCGCAAGCTTGCCGTGCTTGGCATTTACAGCACTCAGCACAGGATGTCTGAATCCTTGAGTAATACCTCGCAGGTCGTGACCTGGGCAAGAGGCTCGGAGAGGTATGGCCTTGGATGCCGCTGTGCTGAATGCATGGCCAGCTTGGAACTAGTTGAAGATGGACTGCCATGCAGCAAAGCCTTGAAGCATCAGATTCTACCAGATCCAGCAATGGATAGTCCACCAGACTCGACGCCGCCCAAACTGGAAAGGAGCGATAGCTTCCGAGACCATTTGGAGCTATTTCTTGCTGCTGGTGCGCATTTGGCAGCGGCGACATCTGCTGTGGCCGGCAGCCCTGATATCGAGCACGAAACAGCGGACCAAGGACTGCAATCCAGGATGCAAGATCTGCCTTCTCCAAGCGAATCACATCAGGCATCGTTGCATCGCGTGGCAGATACAAAATCTTCCCAAGGCATGTTGCCGAAGCCGGACACGGGGAGAGCTTATGGTGCACGCGCAGCTGTAGCGGTTCGGATGCAGAAGAAAAGCGACAACTCGCATGCCCTTCAACAACATCTCCATGCGATCCTGAATGCCACCGCAGAAACCTCAGATTCGGCTTCGCAAGAAGCAAATGAAGAACATGAGTTGCATGGTGCAGATACCAGCACAGAGTTTTTTTCATCTTTCCTTGAGAATGTGTCGAGATCAGCCCGGGAGCATCAACTGCAAAGCCAGGCTCACTCAGCAGACAACTCACAATGCCGAGAGGTTACTACCACGGTTGACGGCCCATGTGCAGAAGAGACAGGTGCTACCCTGGATGCGGCGAGCAACCTTCAAGAGCACCGACCGCAAGATGTCGGCGGTTCGGGTACTGTGCAGAGAGAAGGAGCAGCCGATGTCACTGTCGACCAAGCGCAACCGTCTCAGCTTGGAGGCCGTGGCCGCGACACCAACCCTCAGAACTGGAAGAGTGCAAGCAACTTTCTTCGCTCGGCCGAGGAGAAAGTAGACAAGACAGCTCCGTATCCAGAAATAATCGAAGAGGAAAGGTTATTGCAGAGGACTGACCTACAGCTCCAAGCCCAAGCTGCCGTGCTTCGCATCACTGCCAAGAAAATGCACCGAAGAGCGCTGCAAGCGTTCGTTCAGCGACGGGAAGCAGATGCGAGTCTTGAGCATGCTCGAGCGACAGAGCGCCGGACACGAGATGCTCGGCAGGTTCTAGGGTCGCTGCAGCGATCTTCAACCCCAAGAGGTCTCCAAAAGGCTCTGGTGCGATATGTCGAGGCGACAGTGGCGGCCTTTGATGCTGAGAGACGCTATGCTGGCACAAAGTCCTTGACGGACTTGGAGCGCGAAGTTGCTCGGGCCATGCAGTCGATAAGTCGATGCCGTCGGCTCCTCCTCGACGTCAAAGCGTCGACGCCTGCAGTGGATGGGAATACTGAACCGACTGAACCACCACAGGGGCTGGGTGACGACGGTCAGAAGGTCTTTTTTGAACCCGGCTCTAAGAGGCACAAGCAATGGGCAGACGTCTACGCGGATTTATTGCAGATCGAATCCAAGGACACTTCGACGATCACTCTCCACACAGTGCAAGGTATTGCCTGGGCCAAGGTAGCCAAAGTACCTGGTATACCCGGTATGCACAGCGAGCCCATGAAGGGGGTCTGAAAGTTGCATTGAACCTTGTTCGATGATGTTCGGTCCACCCAAGATGGAGCAGCAGCACTTCCGCAAAGATGCCAAAGTCCTTGACGTTCTTTTGGGTCCTTAAGTCTTGCTGCGACCACGTCGACAGTCTTTTGACCGTCACGTGCAGGAAGCACCTAGGAAAGCATGCCGACCAGTGGAGATGAAAGCGATCCTTTGTATCAGGCAGACACCATGCGAAGTACCACTGAGAAGGCCACACCTGACGCTGATGGCGGTGCTCTTGCTGGCAGGCCTTCTGCAGCATCCCTCCCCTGTTCGTGGAGCTGCCTGTGACCGCCAAACCAGAAGGTACGCTCACATCACGCGACGCTTCGCCAAAGTGCACTGTAGCGCCCACGCAAACGGAAAATACCAACTCACGGACATGGTAGCACTTGCACATGCCGAGGAGCCGCAACACCACAACTGGCAATGAAGCCTGACTTTAGCTCCAGCGTAGCTGCTGCGCTTGGCTGTAAGGCATTGGAAACCTATGCTGTGGTGAGGGTTCTTCGCGCAGAGCTGGCTAGAAGCTTTGCCGCCGGCCGAGCAATTTCCTGCAGCGTTGGGCAGAAGCTTGTGATTCACGTTGCCATCCCCAGCCAATGCTTCCGGCTTGCTCAAATCTAAGAAGTTCATGACCCATCGGCACCAAGATCGCACGGCTGCATAGCCGGGCCGAGACATGATCTAAGCCACTGCGCACCCGGACACTTGCCAAACTAGACGCTTGGCCAACACAAGACTAGAAAGCCATCGAAACCAAAGACTGCAGCTCCTGCACAGACAGGACAGAGTTGACTCGGGTTTGATTTGGGTGCTTGGTGATGAGAAAGCGCTTGCATCGCCCCCTGAGCCATGTTCTCCTTTTCTTCGTCGTCGCGTTTCTGCTCCATCATGCGTGCAATTTCACAGCACCAATGGATGGCCGAACGGAGCGACGATCCCGGAGGGCGCAGTCAAAGGCTGCAGAGTCGATGTCCAGTCAACGCGAACCCTTGCAGCCTTTGCTTGCGAATGCCTCCGAGCTTACGGCCTCCCCGGAGAGCGAAGATGCAGAGCACGGGGAGGGGGAGCTTAGGGCCAATGCATCACTTCTGGAAATCCTTGAAGAGGCGCCGCTCTATTCAGCAGCGCGCTCCCAGGCAGCTGCCCTCTTCGATCGGCTGAGTGACAACGCCACCCTGGGCCTGAGCTATGCAAGGATTCTCAAATTTATGCCGCCCGAAGCTTTATGGGAGCATAGGTTAGGCACATTTAGGGACATTCAAGCAAATCTGTCACGCCGAGTGCGAATGGACTGAACGGTCACTGAGGCAGACTTTATGGGAAGGTCCGCTGAAACTCCCATCGCAGACGCAGATGGAGTTGCACAACAACCTCGCGGCTTTCGTTATCCTGTCAGACCGTGACAGGGATGGCATGCTGTCAGTCAACGAATTCATAGAATACGCTGCAACGGTGATCAAGGTGTCCAAGCGGGATGTGCATGCGTGGCATGTTGAGGTGCCTGGGTGTCTCCCTGCGAAAGGCCGCCATTAAGTCCCCTCCCACTCCCGACCACACTACTGGCAGGTGGCCCTTCGCCGAAGCTATGGTATTGTGAACGGCTTTTTCCAAAACTTGACGAACTATTCCTTTGACCCCGTGGGCAAGGCGGGTGGTGCAGTGAACCGGTGGGTACAGCGGCCGACATGGCAACTTACACTGCCGTTTCTTCTCAGTGCGCTCAGCTTCTTGAAGGCAGCTTAGTACCATGCTGTTTCTACGGTACCTCACGAGCCCAGTTGCTAGGTTTGCGTACTCATGTTTTTTTGGAGGGCTTTCAAGCTAAGGCAAAGTCGGGCAGGCACTGCTGGAAGTGTCGGACAGCATTGACATGCTGAGCAGAGATGTAAGGCGCATTCGCGCAGTTGATTGCCTTGTTTGAGAGTTTCAAGGCTTTTCGCGCACGAGCTTCAAGACATTTACGATGGAGCATAGCAAGTGTGCATGTGCGTATATCAACTATATCTCATACCCTTGCAACGCACATCCTGGCAACGCATGGTGCATGCATTCTGCGACAGCTGTTTGGGCAGCCCCTTGTGAAGGTTCAGCTGCGGTCTCCTGGCCAAAGTCTGCCAGGGACGAGAACTACATGAGTGGGAGAATTACTTGCTCCGGCGTTTCTTCAGTGATGTCATCGCTCTGGTTCCTTCCACGGCGATCTGCGCTCTACCCTTGCCGTTGCCGGTGCACGTTGCAGAGCTGCACTCCAAGGATAAGCTTCCAACAGACAAATTGGGTACATCACAGGTTCTAGGCGTCAATGCCAGACCCTGCTGATTGCAGGATGTGAATTGAACAGACGGTTCGTGCTCTGGATTTCGCTTGCCCGGCTCACCGAAGTTTGACCGTCTTTGGCTTCATGTTCGCACTGTTCAGCAAGTTAGCAAGTTAGTGTGATGAGAAAGGGGTCTGAAAGGTTGGAAGGTTTGATTGGGCTCTCAAGAAGAACTTGACCTGGCTTCTGTGAGAGAGTCTGATAGACTCAGAGCGTGTTCCTGGACCGAGGTTTGCCTCTTTCTGGTGATCAAGTCGTCGGCCCCGGCGCTTCTCCCGTCCCCGTTCTACCCTTCGAGGCTCCACTTCCTGAGTGCGAGGCGTGAGTTGCGCCGGCACCCAGACTTCAAGGAGCGCGGGAACCGCTCCTGAAACTTTTCACTGTGAATTTGCTCCAGGACTGGACGCTGTACGGTGAGGAGCCCTCTGAGGCCGGGTCGGCAGAACGCAAGTGAACACAAGAACAAAGCAGGAAAAGATTCAGAGTGCAATTACTTGGAAGGAGCTGGACGCGGCGGTCCTGGAGGTCTTCGAAGCTGCACCAGATTCTGCAGCGGCGCAATCGGGCATTCGAAAGCTCTTCGAGGCATGCAGGTTTATAAGCTGCCGCCTTTGAAAGGTTGCTTGGACTATGTTGCTCTGTTATTTGCCACTATTTGCATCATGCAAATGAGATAGAGCTTGCGAAGTGCCAAGCCTCGTCTTGCCCGCGCCGGGGAATGCAGCAAGCCGGGGCAGAAGAGAACCAAAGCTCTCGGAAGCGCGAGCTGTGCCAGGATCTGGATTCATGTGCAAGTGGCAATGTCTCGCACAGCCCCGGGCTTAGGCAGCCAACAAGCTCAGAAGCAGTGTTGTGGTCACAGATGATTGGACTTTGCTAGGCAGTGTGCTGAGCATTGTGCAAGCTATATGGAGCGGACAACTGAACCTTGCGACGAAGAACATGGAGGATTTTCGCATGGATGCGCCTGACACTTAGAGACGGGTCGAATGCTGCGAATGAAGAGCAATGTGCGATCGCTTTTGGTGTCACATCGTCTCTCGAGCTTTGATCTCTGGTAGTGTGATACAACTCGGGTAAGATGTTTGCATAGACCATTCTTACAATCATTGGGGGTGCCTGTTGCGCAGGTCGACGCTTCTGGTTGCTGTAGACCGCCGCCGTGAAGGTTGCCTCACTTTAGGCGAATTCACCGAATACATCGAAACGCTGGTTGAAGTTGCCAACAACTACAAGGCCAGCGCTCTTCGTGACGACAACAAGGTGACAAGATTCGCCCGCGATGTCTCTGACAGCGCGTTTACACTACTACGCGACCTGCGGTATGGCGTGCATCTGCTGAAGAAGCGTGCGTTCAGACACAAGCTCTCCAACATGGAGGGTGCGATATTAAAGCGGACTTTCAAAGACTTGTCTGCGTGCTTGCCGTACTGTGCCATCGCTCTGACCAGGTGCACTTATGGGCAGAAGATCCTCATGGGCATGTTGCTTTATTCAAACGCCCCCTATTCGCTTTTCCCTACGTCATTAAGAAAGCCGCGGCGAAGGTTTGCCCGCGCTTGGGCAGCCATTGCGGCCAAACAGCGGAGGCGAGCCTACCTGGGCTGGCAGCGGTTAGAAGACCGACAGCGACAGCTCGGAAAGGGAGGTGCTTTCAACTCGGAGCAGAAGGAGCTCACTCTGAAGAAGCTGCAAGGAGAACCTGAGAAGCTTTTTCAGGAATTTGACGAAGGTAGTGGTACGCTGACGTATGGAGAAGTGTTTTCCATTCTTTGGCCACTCTGGGAAGAGGTCAGTCGCAAAAGCAGCGAGCCTTTCTTGGATGCATTCGGGCTCGTCCTTCAGATAGCTTCCGACAGAGATGGTGCTGTCACCAAGCCCGAGTTCGTCGAGTTCGTGCAAACACTCACTGCTTACAGCACCTCTACGCGCTTGGAGGAAGAGCTGCCAAATCCCGCATTTGCGATCGGGCCCATTTGCCGCTACGCTGCTGCGATCGCGCGCAAGGAAGTACGGGAGGTCGTGGACAGCGTGTCCATGATAAGTCAGGATGTCGCATATTCAGGAGCTTTGTTGCAGAGCCTGCAGAACAAGGAAAGCAAGCGACGCAAGTTTCTGGGCTTCTCCAAGGTTGAGTGCGACGTCCTGCGCCGCACGGCGAAGGACATTCTTCTGTTCGTTCCGATTGGCCTCATCATCGTCGCGCCTTTGACCCCTGCCGTTGCCTGAGTACTTCATGGGTGTTTGCCACAGCATTGCAGCGCCTATCGTCATCTAATTTTCTGATGGCTGTTTCGAGATGTACCTTCCTGGATACTGTGCGTAAACAGCGCGTCCATGTCATTGGTTCCTAGCCTGATTTGAGCCCAGCAGCAGAGGTTGGAACCGCGATCGTCATCGCTATCTTCAAACGATTGGCACCCGCCCTGGTACCTTCGTCTTTCCGTCGCCCGCGCTTGACACTTCTGTGTCTGGTAAAGATAGGCACGTCTTGTCTTGTGTTTCTGGCAATTAATTAAGGCAACCACAGTGCAAGTGGGCGTTTCCAAGCCTTTTTTGGATATGATGTTGGTCGTGTCGCATCCCACCAGCTATCACCGCAGCCAGCATGCAAGGCAAGCCCTTCGCTGGTCGAGGAAGTCAGCGGTACCAGAGGGCGCTTCCAACGGAAAAAGAGCAGAGCCAGGGAAAGGGAATGAAGGGAGAGGCTTCGATGGGCCACCCAAGGCAGCTTGAAGTCTACGCTCTTAGACAGACCCAAGCGAAGAAGGGATTGCTTTAAAATTTAAGGGTGCCCAGGATGCTTATGGCAAGATGGACCCCTTTACCGTCGTATCTTTCATCGAGAGCGATGGAGCTTGCTTCTCAGATCGTGAGGCAGTTTACTGTACTGCGGCAATGTCTCGGTGTCAAGGCCAGGAAAGAGATTTCCCGGACACGCACAGACTGGAATGCTGACATGCATCCACACTGGGTGAGCCCTAAGTCTCCATTTGCCTGCTTAGAGTCGGATAACTCCAGGCTACCAGCCTTTTCCTGAGGATCATACTTGCCGAGGGCAGCCTTTCAAAATGGGCTCAGCAGCCTCTGTGGAGTTCCAGGTGGGCACCGTCCATGCATTTACGGCTTGCGGCAGAAGCGATCGTGCGATTCAGTTCAGGTCATGGAAGGCAACGTGATCGGACGCCCGACGTTCTGCGGCGGCCATGGCATACCTTGCAGCCGGGGCTGGGAAAGCACACAAGCCCTCCCTCCACTTCAAGACATGCTGTGTCTGCTGTGTGCTACACACGTCGCCTGGATACCAACGTGCCAGGCGCTGCGCAGGTGTCGGTAGAAGCGTTGCTGGGCGACCCTACGCCTGCAACCTAGAGAGCTCTAGAGATTTTCCAGAACCTTGTGCCGCATGAGTCATATGAGTGCATAACGTGATATGAACTGTTGGGCGGCGTTGTGCACGCAGGGCTTCAGAATCGCTTTGTGCTTCCAAATCTGGTGGATCGCTGACTGGTCCTGTGATGGTGCGGTGCTGAGTGCGTCGGGATGAGTGCTTCTCTGAGCCATGCATGAATGCCTAGGACCTGGAGCTACGGCTACCTTCGCAAGAGGTTCCTGCCTTCGTGCCATGCTCTTTGTTTATGCATGTCATGCTGTGCTCAGTCTGTTCATCTGTGTCATGGCCCAAGCTGTATGCACTGCGCGCGGGACTGGAAGCTACGCAAAAGGGACTTGTCGGACTAGCTTGAAAGCCATGAGCTACGAGACAGCTGATTCGCAAAAGGAAGAATTCCGGAAGTACCTGGAGCAGCTCTGACTGACTTAGACCAAGTGACTAGTGCTGGAGGTTATTGCACTACAGGATGTCAGTGTTCATTGAAATTCGATCCCGAGTCCGGTCTTCTTGTCGTTCGTCTCTTGTCGTTTTTCTACATATCCATGGTGCGGTTATGTCTAGCAGAGAATGGATCTGCCTCAGTCCGTTACAGTTACAGACAAGCCTCGACGAACTCAGGAAGAATGGCATCATCTCCCAGCTTACACGAGTTCTGGTCGGCCTCTACGAGGAACCTGAGAGACCAGCAAATGCAGCTTGGCAAGAGCTGACCTTTGCACGTTGCCATCATGACTGGCCCAGTGGGTAGTGCTCATGTGCCAAGGCCATCGACTACATCAAAAAGTACTTGGGAGCCCCGACAGGCCCGGCAGTAATGTGTTCCCATAGACACTCGCATGGACAGATGTTTCGGCGATTGGTTGCAAATTGGCTTGGGATGATGGAGGTGTGGCATTGCATGCTGCCTCGCGCTATGGGACCATTAGGATGCCTACAGCGAGAGCGCGAGAGAGAGAACCGCAGGTGTGGATGTGGAAGAGCTCCGTGCAGACAACGACGAACTCAGGCGACAGAATGCTGAACTTGAAGCCAAGGCACCTGTCTCGGGCATGCCACTCTGCAGCCCATTTCTACCTCCAAGCAGTGTGCAAAGATGCAGCCAAAATTTCAGGTTGCCAGTCTGACGCAGCAGCTGAAAGAGCTGCAGACTGAGCAAGAAGAGCAGGATGCATGAGGCTCGCATCAGCTTCCGAGACCGGGTGCGGAGGAGCTGCCTCAACGTTGAAGACATCGCAAATTGTAAGGATGCTCGGCTTTAGGTGTTGGTTGAGTCTCCTGGACAGGTTCCGTGCAGCTTCAAGAGCTATCTTCTGACGAGGCCCACGCAAAGGGGCGGCATCAGTGCTTACGATGCAGTAGGCTTTGCCTCTTGATAGTGACGTGTAGATGAGCGTGGCACTCATGCCGCCCTTCGCGAATGAGTGCGCAGCCGACACGAGGTGCAAGCACAAAAGTGCTTTGCTGGAATGCGCATGCATGCAAACAAAAGAGGATTTCGTGAAAGTTCTGAGACTTTGGATCTGCTCTTGTCGGCCGCAGCATGCTTGCAGTGTCTGTTGTCTTGATCGCTTGAATTGTTTCAGCCATCCCGAACATGAGGTGACAGGACGGGTTTTCGTCCAGGCGCACGGTGCAACTGCATCACTGCACATTCGGCAAACCCAACGAACACTGGGCCTTGGTGACCTTTCAAACGAATTCCTGTCATGACTTGGAAAGATGAGAAAGAGGAAGTACGCGTGTGTGTGCTTGTGGGCGGCATTTGTGGATCAAACGCATAGGACGTTTCCTTGCCAGTACAGACTGAGCAAGAATGATTGCTGCAGCCCGTGCTCCTGTTGCGTGGCGGTGTGATGGCAGAGGTACAGGGAAGCGTGAGGCCTCATGCCATTCGGTTCGCTGGCGCGGCTTTGTATTCCTCTTGACACTGGGGTATTGAAGTGCATGCTTAAACGAGCCCGCATGACCTAAAAAAGAAAGTATGCAGCAGTTGATCTACGCAGACAGACAAGGTTCCGCACCGCTGCGTGCAAGACTTCGTGCGGCGGTTTGAAGGCGCAGCACCAGGACATTTGAGCTGCAAGGCCTTGGACGCTGAGGCGGGGCGAGAGACCAGGCATCTTCGTTCGTCATCACTCGTGTCACATGCATGACCTGGACTTAGTCGGCAGTAAGCACATGGCTGCCAGATGGAGCAATTGAGACGCGCTGCCCTTGTCACTCAGTGGCATTCGCCGTTTAAAACGACTGCCGCCAGGCTGCAATGTCTTGAGGATTTAAAGAAGTTGCAAAGTTGAAGATCGACTGCTCGAAGCTGGTCCATCTGAGACATGAGGGACTTCTGCATGGTAGTGGCAGCGGGTAGCCCAGGCAGCACCAAGCATACTGCATGGACCTTGCTGGTGGCGCCGGAGCAACCTTTCGCGGGAGGACCGCGCTGCAAGACGGGCAAGAAATGGGAGAGATAGCAGATTGCGGGCGGAAAAGAAGCTGTTTCGACAGATAAACAGCACAGAAAGCACGCGGCCCATATGAGCCCATATGTCAGGAGCTTGTGGAGGATGCCGTCGCTCAGCAGCGACAAAGCGGGAGGGGAGACGGCTTGTGAGGGCAGTCATTGACACGGCTGGTACTTGTTGAGCCTGTTGAGGTGATGAAGTCGACGTTTTCTGAGAGGTCTACGTCGACAGACTTCGAAGAGATGTCATCCACTTCTTCAGGGCCAGAGGCGAAGTTTCTGTGGCATCGGCTGTGCTTCGGAGAGCGAGGTCCTTGAGGTTAGGTCTGAGGAACCTAGTGCAATTGTTACGAGCTTCTTCGCAGGAGCACGACGAAGTTTCGTCACAGACGGTCTCCGAGGCGGTGGGGTGGTCGAGAACGCTTCAGCGCGAGTAGAGTGGTCTGATGTTTCGGTCGTGCCAGGCACTACAGGAACTGTCAGTCGCATATGGTGACGTCTTTGCTGTGCGAGTTCAAAAATGGCTTCAAGGGAAGGAAGACCGCGACAGGTGGCCGGGATTGTGATTGTGGCTCACTTGGATGGCTGTGCACGGTAGCCAGCCGGCACGCAGAGAGAAGCCTTTCTGGCAGGCATCACAGGCACCTCGAGGATTTAGAGCAGCTTCTTGGCACTGATTCAAAGATTTGTCCACGGACGCGGGATTTCAGCTGCAAGCCTCGCAAACCAGCTAGCACTGAAACTGCTGAACCAGCGGCTTCAAGTCAGCATCTCCGCTCGGCCAGGTTCATTTCACAGGGTGATGTGCCAATGGCCTTCGAGGACAACCGGATGTTTTAAGGAATCACACAGCTCATGTGGAACTGGTATGTAGCATCTGTTTCAGCTGTACACCCCAGGGTGTGAGGTCGCACGATGCGGGAGTCCAGATTCGTCGGCCGTCTCCACACGGCAAGGGATGGCGTGTGGTTTCAAAGGGGGTTGGTGCATGTCTGCAAAAGTAGATTTTGCACGAGATAGAACACTAATTTTGGATATTTAGGGTGCTTGAATTGAATTAAGTCTTGCTCAATATTCGCCCGGGTGTATGGATGCAAGCCTCTAGACTCTAGAGAGCAATGTGCCCCCACAAAGCCTTGCACTTTGGGGGGGGCATGCCGCAGGCGGGGTCGTGAGAGTCTTGTGATCCAATGGACACCACCCAGGAATCATGTGCGAGCGACGCCGTCTATCTATCTATATATGTTTTTCAGTTACATGCATGCACACACACATATATGTGTATGAATATATATATATATATATATATATATCTATGTGCACATACTGCAGAATCTGCGGATGATGCCAAGCGGGAGCCAAACATACACTAACTCTCGCACCGACCTCGTCGAGCGCGAGTGCCAAAAAACTCCCACATGTATTCAAATTCGTCACTGAAACAAGAACCTGCTGCACCGCTTCGTTTGCAAAAAGGAACTTGTTCGCTTTCCGGACAAAAGGCATACAGCGAGCCTAGGAAAGTTGACCCATAGCTGATCAGTGTGTTCAAAGGACTTTATCTGTCACCCCGGAGCTTCCTTGGTCCTGCTTACAAGATTCTGGCCCAGAGAAAAGAGCTGCCTTGATTTGACCGTGAGATAGAAAGCTCCTT
Source organism: Symbiodinium sp. CCMP2456 (assembly GCA_905221635.1). Lineage (NCBI taxonomy): Eukaryota > Dinophyceae > Suessiales > Symbiodiniaceae > Symbiodinium > Symbiodinium sp. CCMP2456. Next base: position 41,597 of record CAJNDV010029624.1, on the reverse strand, counting down.
TTGCCGAAGTCACAGCTCCCTGGTTGTGGGGAGTTCTCCGCTGTCCGCAGGAGCTCTGTTTTGCAATTATCCTTCAGAGCGAGATATGATGTATCCAGATATCAGAGAGCTCCCCATTGTCTGCCGTTGAACAGGAAGTAAGAAAGCTCCTGCATTCAGTCACCATACAGAGTTTTAACAGAGCCCCACTATTTCTCATTGGCAAAGCTGCGAGCTCCCCGGTTTCCGGTACAGCAAAAAAGCGCGCGCACCTCATCATAAGAAGAAGCAGGCACTTGGAAGCGAAGCAAGCTACTTGCACTACATTCTGAATGTACGAACCGTGCGCCATCCAGTTTTGCAAGCAAAGCGGTCGCAACAGAATGGACAAGTCCGTTGTTGCTTTGATCCTTCATTTCTTGACACGAAACGATTTCTCCATTTTGTTTTGCGCCGAGACCATGTACACTCTCCAACCGTGAGCGGTCCAAATCCGTGGTTTCTGTCCCTAACTCCACACACACACCTGAGTTTCTGTGCACTTTTTTGCAGTTTTCCGGTTTGGAGGCTTTCTCATTGGAGTCTAGGCGCTTCAAGGACAGGACTTTACTTTGGAAAGGGGTGTGGGAGGTCGGGGCGAGGGCTGATTTCGTTCTGGTGCCGCCAACTTTGGCAAAATGGACTCTGAGCCTACGCCTGCCAGCAAAAAGTCAAGCCAGGGTTACATGGAAGGAAAAATAGGCTCTGATGGCATGCCTGCCAGCAAGAGTCAAGACTGTGCATAAATGCCTTTGAGAATGACATTCAGGAGCCATGTTGAGAAAGCCTGAGACGCCCTAATTAAGTTTCAAGGCTGCATGGTTCCTGAAAGTCGTTTTCGCAGGCTTGACTTTTCATTTCAATCAATCCATCACAACCCAGGCTTCCGAAAATCCCTGCGGTAACTTATCAACGTGTAACTACGAGGACACAATTCGCGTTTGAGTTCTGCTCCACGCGTTTGTTTTGGACGTCGCACTCTTGTTCGTAGCTAGATCATCCACATCCAACAGTCTTTGCTGCAGCATTCACTGTTCCGGCCAGAGGATTAGACTCATGGCATCTGCACCACGATGCAACGCACGTTTGTGATACTTCTCAGCTCTACTATGTAGAGAACTCGTTGGAACAACAGACTATGGATTCAAACTGTTGTACTTCACTGAATCTTGCCTCTCCCAGGCCCAAATCTCAGAGGCACTGCAGCACTTTGGAACTCTGGGACCTCAAAAGTGTTGTGCTGTGTACCTAGTTACAGTTGGGGGACAGTACAACACTCTAGGATTCTGGGATGTCTCTAAAGTGCTGCGCTGTCCCGAAATTCTGCCTCTGCCCGGGCCGAATTTTAGGGACTGTACAGCACCTTTGAGCACTGGCGTTTCAAAAGGTCCGACGCCCAAATTTTCGGGACAGCACAGCAGCATAGGCTTCCGGGACCTCACTAGTGCTATGCTGTCCCTAAGTTTTGCTTTTGCCAAAGCAAAATTGTAAAGCAGTGCGGCATTTTCACGAGGGCAATACTGACACATACTTGTGCGGTACATAGACGAATCGATATGTGTATGCAAGTTTGTAAGATACAAGTGAAGTGAATATAGATCAATGCAAATAGTTCAAATAGTCCCAATACATTCCAAAGTTCACAAGTAATAGCACCAAACAAAGCCAAACCAGGTCAAACCCATCTAGAAGCAGAGCTCCTAATTCGTAGTCGGGCTAGGCACACCAAGATGGCGTGAGTTCGTGCTACTGTGCATCTGCCACAGATTCTGACTGAGGGGAAAAGACCCCCGTCTAACAGAAGATTCCGTCTAGCAGAAGGACCGACAGGCTTTGTTGACAAGAGCCCTGTCTAGCGGACGACCCTGTGCGACGGAAGACCCTATCGGATGGTAAGCAATTCGCAAGAAATTTGTGAAGAAACACCTACCGATCTACAGACATGCCTACATATCTACGTGCCTGCATACCCACATACAACCGCACGCACACATAGCTGTCGCAATACATTCGCGCGGTTGCTGTGCAGCACGAACCGAAACCCTGCAGCGGTGGGTGAGCTGCGCTGCTGGCACAGAGAGCGCAAAAGCCCGAAGCCAGAACGATCGGCAAAATTCAGGACCGCGTTCGCACGCGGGCTTACTACCTGTACATGGACGGTTGCCCGGATGACAAGAGGAACTACTTCCAGGCTCAGAGATGCCACAAGAAGCACGTGTCGTCGCCACCTTCTGTCGTTTAAGCCCTGAGCTGTGGCAGCGTTCGAGGCCCTGCGCACAGAGTTGGATTTGGCGTCCAGCAGGTTATAGTGGCCACCAGAAGCCGCGAGGCGTCCGAGCTGCCCGTGTGCTGATGCGAAAGACGAGGGCATCTACAACGAGCATGGTTCTGATCATGACGATCATGGTACTGGTGCTGTCTTCCTTTGTGTTGTTGGTGCTGGTGCTGGTGCTGTTGCTGTGGTTGGCGTTGTCCTTTGTCCCTTGTCCATTGTCCCTCGTCCTTGCCCTTGCCCCTTGGGGTTGGGGTTGTTGATGTTGGTTGTGGTGGTTGTGGTTCTGGCTATGGTGGTTGTTGTTGTTGTTGTTGTTGTTGCTGCTGCTGCTGTTGCTGTTGCTGTTGCTGTTGCTGTCGTCGTCGTCGTCGTCCTCCTGGTTGTGGTTGAAGTTGTGGTTGTGGTGGTTGTGGTGGTGTCGGTGGCGGTGGCCATTGCCATTGTCGTCCCCATCGTCGTCGTTGTTGTTGTGATTTTCCTTGTCCGTGTCCTTGTCGATGGTGGTAGGTGGCAGTGGCCAGAATCGTGATGGCAGTGCTGCTGGTGCTGCTGCTGCTGCTGCTGCTGCTGCTGCTGCTGCTGCTGCTGCGCTGTAGCTGCTGTTGCGGCTTTCTCCTGGTATGAATGATGGGCCTGAAGGGAATGCCTTTAATTTCCTTTTCAGATTCCATATCTGTGGCACAGAAGAAGCATCACGGTCATCATCGCCTTGATCTTTTGGCATCGTCAGTGTCAGTGAAAAGCAGTAGCTGTTTTTCAGAAATGCATGGTAGCGAGAGCATGTCCCAGCCAGTCTTGCCAGGCAGGATTTCCGGGGACGGAAGTTCCTCGTTGTGAACAGCCGCAGGGCTCTGCATTGTTGCAATTCAGATGGGCACAGACCTTTTCTTGCCACAAGGGGCAGCACAAGAACAGTTGGTACAGTCGCCCGGCGTGACAAAGACGGGCACGCAGAGGCAAAAACAAAAGCAAACGGACGACTAACGTCATAATCTGGGAGCAGGCAAAGCTTGCTCTGCCTGGAATGTTGAAGCTGCATTGGTTGGCGCATCTCTGTCGCTTCAGCCGCCTTCTTTTCTGGCCAGAAAGCTGTACTTCGAGTGCTCCAGCTTTACTCATCTTTGTTGTTGACAGCTTCAGGGCATGTCCCCGTTCAAAACAGAAAGGCCATGGTTTGATGGCGTGCCAATGTCACCCTCTGAGGCGCCGAACTGTAATCAAAGGCGAGTGGACAGGAAGGAAGCATTCAGAGCTCGGCGTCTCCGCAAACGCCCCTCGAGTGGGTGGAAGGTTTCATTGCAGGAGGCAGTGACCACTCTCTAGTTGAATGGACCGAGCGCAGTCGCCATGTCGGCCGGGTCAAGCCTCCTGCCCATGCAAAAAATTTTCAATCTGTTCATTGATATTTCGGGATGTTTTTGTTTTCCCCTTTTGCCAATAATACTTGCACCACTTCTGACATCGTCAGACTCGGTTGTGTGAGCCTGAAGGCCTGAGGTCATATGGAGGATTTCGTCGAAGGGACAGCCTCCAGTTTCCGCCAGCGCAAGTTCAAAAGTGGTCCGATCGGGTTCTGCGTTCTACTTGAGAGTGGAAGTGTGGTCGCAGCAGCTTCGAACACTGTGCTTGGCAGGCCTTGCTAGTGAGCAGGCAACCCGGCGATGCCCAGGCCCATAGCAGCATGGCAATCTTGTCGGTGCCCAGACGGCTTCGGCAGGCTGGGCTCCACTTAACCCGCGTGGAGTGGAGACCTCGGAACATTCAGGGATTCAGCGGGTTTTTGTGGGGTGCTGATTGAGATTTCGGCTGGTGTCCGTGCACAGGTGAGTTCAGTATACGTGCTGCCAGTGATTCCACTGAGTCCCAACCGCTTCGATTCCAAAGTTGAGAGACTTGGAGTCTCCGGCGGCAGCGCGGCGTTCTTCAGGTGAAGCACTCAGATCGCGGAATTGGGTTGGGGCACAGGGCCGAAACTGAGACGCTTCCAGCCAACGCCAAGCAGCCGGCACGCAACATTGTTGCAATGACCCTGAGTGTAGAGTTTCATGATGCACCGATTTCATGTTGATCGGTGCTATTTTTGGCAAGGGATGCATTTCCTGATGACGGTGCCGTTCTGTGGATTTCGGTTTTTGAACGTTTGGGTTTGGACCACTCAAGTCAAAGCCCGGAAGGCAAGGCTTGAAAATCGCTGTGCACTTTTCTCCTTTTGAAACATGCTCATCTTTGCACTTGATTTTGAACTTCGCTTGCCGTGCTGCTTTTGCTTCATGCTTTCCACTTCGGGATGCTTCTCGATTTTCTCTTTTTGGCCTGGGGCCCTGCTTTTAAATTTTAACTGGTACGAACGGGCTCCGAAAGTCCTCAACGGGTAACCACGGGCGGGGGGCATCGGTGAGCGTTTTGTTTGTTTCGGGGGGAATGCGTCCGGTTGGTCGTTCGCTTGACTCGGCATTTCTTTGAGAAAACAACATGTCCGCTGCATGCTGCCTTTTCCGCATTTTGACATGCAAATTTCGCTGGGCATATATTTCTGCCCGCCTTTGCAAAGGCGGCGAGGGGTAGTTCTAGCCCCGACTCCAGAGCACGCGTGCAGCACGCCGCACATGATCACAAAGTGATGCCAGCACATCTCTAAGACTAGCAGCTAGCAGCTCCTGATTGTCAAGCGCCGCGGTGGCCAGAGAAACTTGAAGCTTAAATTCTGCGCACCGGCTGCTTTGGCATCAGGTTGTGCCTGAAAGAGTCCACTGCTGCACGGCCCAGCTCTAAGAACGGAATCTCCGAGTCGAATGGTGTGCCCTGGATTTTGTGAGGCCCGTGGACTACTTTATTGGCAGCACTCCCGGCATTTGTAGCCTTTCGGATCAGTGTGCTTGTTTCTGATGCCATGGATCTTCTGTCTTAGGTTCGTCGGATTCGGCGCGGGTTGTAGTTCATATTCACACTCAGAGGCATGTCAATGTGTGAGGCAAGGACCTGAGCCATGCAGAGGATGAGGTGAATTTCTATGAGGAGGCGCTTCGTATACGGGCTGATGGGTAAGTACTCGTAGTTAGGTACCAGCCACTGCATTTGAGCGGCAAAGAGCGGCCTGCGGATGGGTTCTGGACTAGATTCTATAGACAGAATCTGTGGACCGATTGCAGCAAGAGACATAGGACCGGTCTTGGGCCATCGGGTGCGGTCCAGGGAGCTCCCTTGCGGGCTGCACCTTCGCACCCGTAGCGAGAAAGGTGCAGATGGCACGCGCTTGCCACAAACAAACTTGTACCGCAATCTAAGTGTCGTATAGGGGAGCAGCTGTCTGTCTAGCGGAGCAGAGCTCAGCCTCCGAGCGATGCTCGGGTTCGCGTGGAGGCTCTGAGTCTTCGACACGGAAGCGGCTTGGAGCCACTTCTTGGCTCAGGGCTCGGACGGCTCGGAGTCGCAAAGAGCGCGCTTTTGTTGACGCATCGTGCGTGCCATATCCCAACAGTTGCAGCAGACGTCCGTGAGCCGTGTAGGCTACACTCTGGAATATGCTGGAGTTCTCAGCTGCACGGAGGACCTGCGTTTGACGCAATCACGGGCAAGAAAATCTCACAAGTGAAATCAGCAAGTGCCGTTGAGCTAGTCAGTAGCCGCCCGGTTCGGGGGCCTCGTATCCAATTGAACTGATGGAGTGCCTCCCGGGGCCTTCGGTTTGCAGGCGATCTAATATGGCAGAATCTGACAGAATGACACGTATGACATGGCTGGAGGTCTTTCTAATTTTAGTCCACCTGCCGAAGCTGCAGACTTGAGATTCTTCAAGCCGTGCAGGAGCTCACGCCATCGGAGGAGAAGCGAAATGAACTCCTAGCAGCTTGCTTACATGTTCGGCCGGAGATGCCGAAGTCATTAGGGGATCGAAGGGACCCCTCTCAAACTGGCGAACTGCGTAAGGATGGGAGACTTCCCCTCGCCAGGTCATGCGGAATCTGCGGTGTGGATGCTCCAAGCCGGTGACCCGGGCCCTGCAAGATGCAAAACTTGGAGTCGTCGATTTCTGCACTGCAGGCTGCGGCTTCTGGATATCAAGATTGGCCAGAAAACAGCGCAGGTAACGAGCTGCCATTAGCGGCATGAAAGCATCCTGTTGCTGCATGGCGATAAGGCTGGCTGGCAAGGAAAGTCACGGGCTGCTGCGTTGCGTCAAAGTCTCGTGGCCAGGGGCTTAAGTTTCCTTCTCTGTCTGACTTTCTGACCTGCTGCGAAAGGAAGGCAGTGTAGCACGAGAGTTCTGTTTGAAAACCACGCCCGCCACGACGCAAGCCTGAAGCCAGGAGCCTGTCTTCACATTTTAGTCCGCAGCACCGAATGGTATCCTGTGTTGTAAATATTCCCATTTCGGTTTGCATAAACTGCATCGTAGTTCTCCTTGCGTAGCAAGCTTCTTGTTGCCTTTGCATGTCTTTGACTCGTCGCAGTGTGCGAAACTAATCGCCAAAGTGCGCCGCACAGATTCAGTCCTGGAGCCTGGAACGAGAGCAATGATAGCACCAACTTTCCCATGCCACATGCCGGCTTGGGGCATGTTTGTGGCCGCCGTTTCAGGCCGAGTGTGCAGGGGCATGGCAGGGCTTTGACACGATGGGCCATGGCGGCCATGACGTACTGGTCGTTCAGAGTCTTGCTTCGGTTTGCGCACCCGTTCCAGGGTTCCTTGTTCCTGCTTCCCGCTTCCCTCCCAACGCACTCGGTGTTTGGCTTCAGGATGTCTCACCATGGGTATCGTAGCGAGCGCCGATGTTCTGATCTCTATGGCTACATATGTCGACCGACAGCGATGGAAGTCCCAGTGTTCAGTCCCAGGTGTCGCAAGACCTCGAGAGAGAGGGGGGGAGCCCAAGCAGATTGGTTACTGCTCGGGCAGATGAGCTTAGTCCGTCTCCATCTCCCAGGTCCAAAGTGGATTTGACTGAGGCCGATGCAGATCTCGGTGCAAAGCATCTTGCATATGACTGCTCCAAGAGTGTTGCACAAGCAGTGGGGCATCCGCTGAAGGGGCCAGAACTGGTTTTGCGCATTTGGGAAAGCACGGCACTGTCGATTTCCAAGGAGATGGAAGGCGGCAAACGCATATTCTGTCCTGGCTTGGGCACCTTCGGCTTCTTGAGGGCTGAGCCATCGCAGGTTGCCTTTGCGCCCGTGGCCGAATTCTTTTGTCGGCATGGTTTGGACGTCTCTAGTTTGGCTGTTGAGAAGGAACTCTGCCCTCGAGTGAAGCATTCAGTCTCAGCCGTTGCCAGAGTTTTAGAGATTGGCAAGGACATTGTGCAGCAGGCTCTTGCCGCCATGACATTTCGCATGGGGCAGGAAATGTCGACAACAGGGAGCTTGGCAATCAATTTCGCACCTCTCGGATGCTTCATATGCAACAACAGACAGCTCAATTTTCGTCCACAGTCCTCCGAGCACTACGTTGCGCAGTCTTCTTTCGAAGCCACCATACCTTTGAGGAAGCATCTGTCGGCCTTCGAGAGGAAAGTGAGGCTAGCCGGCCGTGGTGGCAGAATGGTGCAGGCAAGAACCGAGAGCTCTTGGCTGTCCCAGCCTCTTGTTCCGCTGAGGCCCCCCAGTGCGCAGAAGCGATCGCAGACTGAGACCAAGATCTTCAAGTCTTTGCCAAGCCAGCCGGTGACTTTCCCCGACTTGTTGAACGACTTCAGCCGTACAAAGGCGACTCAAGCCCTCAAAGACTCAACTCAGAGCTCGCACCTCACCAGAGAGAGATGGACATGGTCTTGTTAAGCCTTCGTCTGAAAGTATATGAACGAGACGGGGGATCACTGTCTTCTGGCATCTGATACTCTTGAGAGATTTCTCTGCAAACAGGTTCATACTAAGGGAAATTCGTGCAGGTGTCCAACCGCTCGGGAGAACATATGTAGCCGTAGATGGTCATCCTACGCACTTCCTTTCCTGACACCGTCCCCCAAGCCCTATGGAAAGTCCAGAAGAGAAAGTCGTGTGTTTACGGCGGTAACAGCTCGGAAATCGAGAGCCCACTAGGTTGCTCGGTGCCACAATCTGGAGTACCTTAAAGCTGACCACGCAATAAGCCGACGAGTGGTCGGACGGGCCGAGTGCCTGCACGTCGCACGCTACCCCTGCACCCGGCAGAGAGAGAATAAAGCATGTCTTTCTTCCCCTCAGCACACCTCTCACTTTCCTTCCCTCGAAATTGCAATGCGGTACTCGCAGCCTGCCCCCACGGAGGCGTACAGTGAGGGTCACCCATCCTGTCCGAGAGACCACAGTACAGCCAAGCCCCTCGACCTGGAGCGCCGGTCGGGGGGTCTGCCCTCGGCTCTTACCCAAGTCTTACCCCAAGCAAAGCAAAGCAGAGAGAGAGAGAGATAGGCAGAAAGAAAGAAAGAGAGAGATGGAGAGAGTAGCCATTTTGGCTCAAGTCAACCCGCCGCTTCCCTTCGGGGGGCGCTCCAGGGCGGTCGGTGGGCCCGCTGTTGGGAGCAGCAGGTCTGCTGGGTGGACGTGCCTCTGAGCGGGGGGAGGCTTGAGCCTTTCGCCGCAGCCACGGGATCAGAGTGGCCATGAGTGGCCCCAGGGGGATCATTCCTCGCCGCCCGAGCCATCGCAGTCCAACAAGTAGGTGACCTTTGCACTTCGTGCTCTTCCTCGACGCAAAAGACCTGCCGTGTGTGCCGCAAAGCACGGGGGATTTGCGCAAAAGGTTTTCGCAAAAACCATGTGCGTAGTGACCCACAATGCAGACTCCATGGTATGACAGGGCTACACAACACTCGCTACAGGCCCGCACAGGAGGCTCCCAAGGGGGGACGGGACGCCGTCAACGACGCCCACGAGAGATCGAGCGCCCTCCCTTCGGGGGGGAGCCCGCTCGCTGATCGCCAGAAGCGACCCCGCTCCAAGCACAGCAGAGACGGGGGCCGGTGGGATGGACCGTCAATGCGTGCCAGATTGAGGGGGATCGTCCAAGTCGAAATCACGTGGAGAGCGAAGCACTATGACAAGGAGCTGGGGAGACACCACACTGAAGTCGAAGAGGATAACAACTTCAACGAGAACATGAACTTCGTACCCGAAGCAAGGAACTCTACAAGAAACGTGTCGTAACCCTCCGCTATCTACGTGCCCATGGCTGCAGAGTTCGAACTTTCTTTGACCGAGTTGCCACGGACTGGGGGTGGATATACAAAGTACTAAGTACACAAAGCCTGCTTGAGAAAATGGGGGGAAGACGCTCCCGCAGCCGGAGCGACGCAAGAGTACAGCGACGAGATCTTCGACCTCTCAACCCCGGAATGGCTTAACACAGAGGATTGGGACGAAGCTCCCAAAACACCTAGTCCCGCTCCGGAGCAGGGGGAGGAGAACGACGAGGTGGACCTGGGTTCGCTTGCTGCTGTCACTCCGAATGGCCTGACGGAAGACTGCCACCCAGAGGACAACCACCGCGTGCGGGGGAAACCCACCGCGAGTGGGGGAACCAGCTCACCTCCCACACACGAGTTTACAGTGGCCGCTTCAAAGAGGCCTGGAAGATACAAAGCAAACTCGCCTACCGTGCCCACCGATGTCTTCGAAGACGCCAAGAAAGAACCAACAGCCGCTAGCGAAGTACAGAGGACAAGTGAGCGGTAGAAAATTCGCTCTGCATATTTCTTCACCGCGGGTGAATGCTTAAGGCTGCTTTGGTTCAGGACCTTCTGCTGAGTGCTTGGTTTTCTTTGTGTTGTGCATGAATGCGACATGTACTTAGAGCATACCACCGCTGACCCATAAAAGCCAGATTGTCATTTGTACCCCAAACTTTTGCATGACCTCCCTGTGCAAGGGGGAAGTGAAGCATTGTTCTTCAACTGTATTGTAGCCTGCTTCGGCAGATGTCATCGCAAACCTGTACTCCCTCTAGGTAGTTGCCGACTTGCAACACCTGGACCCCAACTTTTTTATTTGCGGGCTTCGGCCTACTCTTTCAACCCACCTGCCTTTTGAGTTGATAATTAGGTTTTACGCTACTTCCGGGGGGATCTCCTTTCAGATTTGTGAACAAGCTTTCGACGTCCAGCACTTAACATGTCTGCAAACGTTTTGCCGGGCCCTTAGTCCTGTTGTGAATGTTGCTGCGATCTTGCATATGACAGGTGCTGGGACTTCCGAAGTTGCAATTCCGTGCAAACGTTTTTCCCACCCCTACTTGGGGGAACACATGCCGCGCATATTCCTCCTCCTGTTATCCATGGAGTGTGGTTTATTGCAATATATACTGTACGTGGAAAGTCTTCTGACTCGTCTTTGTCAGTGAAAGTGTACGCTCATCGTTTCCCGTCATCGTATCCAGCTTATCTGTAGTGCCACGATGGGCTATACTTGTTCTGCACCCCCCGTTCCCGACAACGATCGGGTGGGCTTAAAGCCCGGGGGCTTTGGCGGCCCTGACGCCCGGGAGAGAGCGAGAGAGAGATAGATAGAGAGAGCGCCACGGCGCGGGTTAGGGGTTAAACCCTAACTCCTACCCCGAGCAAAGCAAAGCAAAGAGAGAGAGAGAGAGAGATAACGGGGGCAGCAATCCCTTTGCCCATACCCCTGGCTAAAGAAAGATAACTCCAGATTGCGGCGCCAGTCCACGACACGGCGTCAGGGGAACTCCCCTCTCAAAGGCCCAGCTCCAGCTCACACAACATCGCAGAAGGCTACGGGGACGAACTTGGCCTTTTTCACCGAGGGGACCCCAGTACAAGATGGAACCGCCGCTTCAACCCAATCACGCTCAAAATGATCATTCCTGAGCTTGAAGCCAATGATCTCATTCAGGAGATTTGTGGCTCGAGCTCTTTCGGGCAATGACAGCTCTTTGTGCAATCGTCGCCAGATCTCGAAGCCATTCTCTGTGTCTTCATTTCGAACAATAGACCACTAGACCTTGCTGTACCATCAGTGATCCGCCCAAGCATGTATGCGAGTTGTCGTGATGTCGTGGGAACAGTGTCAACTGATTCGTTTGGAATCGTGTCTGTTGGATGTCACATGCTTCACTCAGATCATCAGTGATCACAGTGTTGGCTCCTTCAACATCAGTTTGGCAATCGAGTTGTACACTTCGAAAATTCGCTTCAGCTGCCATGGCCAGTCTTCCCACTCCTCCAGTTCACCATGATACACTGGAGCGGTGGAGACGGGGACAGCTTGATTTCACCACCAATTCCCCTCACTTCGAAGTCCACTCTCTTTCACGCAGCTCCGAAACCATGCAAAATTCAACAGTACCAATATAAACAATCTCGAGCAACCAAGATCAATCACTTTCCGCAATGATACACGCAATCAAACAAGCATTCCTTTATGCGACCACGCCAGTCCTCCGTGATCTTGAGCTTCGGCATCGTAGCAGTCATAAATGCATCGTGAACATTCAGGGGTACATTGGACTCATGATGACTCATGTCCTTTATTTGAGGGATGGAGGGTGCAAAATTCCACTTTACAATCTTGGCAGTGAGAGCAAACTAACACGAGATCAATCCCTTTCCACAGTCACACAATCACAAGCACTTCTTTATGCAACCAGGCAGTCCGTCCAGCCAGTCTTGAGCCAATGCCATTCGGCATTGTTGCATTCACAAATGCATCTTGAACATTGAGGGCT